>JBBPDE010002431.1:0-11716 GCA_037974605.1 Nannopetersius ansorgii | reverse complement strand
TCTCTGTGTGTGTGTGTGTGTGTGTGTGTGTGTGTGTATGTGTGTGTGTGTGTGTGTGTGTGTGTGTGTAGAGAGAGCACTGATAAGGCCTCACAGGACAAAGTCAGCAAGTTTAGCCCCTTGCAGTGCAAGAGCTCACAGAAAACAGCTCGAAAGCATTAAGCTGCAAATTAGTGACATTATGCTTATTCAATATTAAAGAGTCCACATCACATAAAACTAGAGCGGAGCTGCATGATATGGACAAAATATCAGTATTTTACTGCTACATATTTCCACTGTGCTGATTTTCAATATATTAAAAGGCCCACATCATCACTATTTTGGAATTGAAAAGACTTAAAGCCTGTAAATATTGTTAAAGTGCTGAAATAAAACATTCTTTCCCCCATGCACATAGGCCATACAGGAGGTCCTCGGGTTACAACAGCCTCAACATCTGATATTTCGAGTTTACAATCCCACTCCCACTTAGCTTACACCGTTAGTCTTGTACTTACGTGGGCAAACTAGTTTGGTTGCATGCAATACAGGAATATTGGTGTATGAGCGAGAGAGTTTTCCTTTTTCTGTGGCTTAGTTGTGTTTTTATGATTTTACAACTGTATTAGGATCAGTAAAAGACTTAGGCTAGGGTGTGTTTCGACTTACACCACTGTACACCACATAACTGTCGAAGGAACAGATCGTAACTCCAGGACCCTCAGTATATGGAAAGTTAGCACCAAAACAAACCAACACATTTACATACATCTTCAGCCTATAGCAGTTAACTCCCATTCTGAAGTGTTTAGGAGAGATTCAGTCCCCGTGTTGCTGCAATGCAGGGCAGCCAATCAAAAAATAATGTAATTTACATCCATCAGTCTTACAGGAACTGCCTGTTTAATTCTAATGGATAAACACAGGTTGGTAGATTGTTATGTAAGAATGAAGAATCTCTGGTACAAAAACCCACACAACCGTATTTTAATACTGTTTAAAAAAACCCATCTCGGTCAATCAGTTGATTGTAAAAGACCAAAAGAGAGAGAGCAGAGCCAGAGGGTACAGGGTACCTTAAAGAGCTGCTATGAAAACCCGAGAACTGAACTGAATTATGAACAGAGGAAAACAAACAAAAAGATGAAAAATATCCAGTTAAGAAATAAATTAAGCACAAATGTCATTTAAATGGCTTTTCATTCCTTTTAGAAACGTTCAATTTGATCAGAATAGCATGACCAAGGTTCTAATAAACCAAACAAGCAAAGTGTTTCAAATAAAAGGAAATTTTCAGCTATAAAAGATCCAAACTTAGTAACCCTGGCCAGTACAGCATAGCGCAGCACAGACAAAATGTCAACACTTACTTATCTTCTCTGTTGCGGTCGACGGTGTAGAACTGTTTCCTCAACCACCTGAGTCACACAGAAAAACAAGCAATATTAGCTTATTCCATGCAAGAAGATTGTCATTTTCAGTAATATAAAATGGAAAAGGTGATACAAAACTGATTTATCTTTTCAGTATCAGTCTTAAAAGGTGGTATCACCCTTAATGATCCAATTAAACCTCAGAAATTGACTGACGTGTTGGTGTGTCGGAAGCTCAGTGCTGCCTTATTTGGAGCTTCTATGTGTTTGGGTTACAGGAAACTTTGGTTCTGTATTACATATGATCATGAAACAGAGCTCTCAAAAAAGAGCTCTCTGGAAAAATTGTGTCATTTAAAATCAAAATAAATCTGATCATAAAAAGTGGAAAAGCACATGGTGAGAGTAGGAGTGGGTGGAAGGGGTTTGTGGGGCCAGGTGGTTGCCATGGATACGGACCGTTCAATCTGTAAAGGGGTGGGAGAGCGCAGGGTGTCCGTTACCAGCCAATTTAGACCCTTTACCCACATGGCCATTTCATCGTCCGCTGTGGCTAAGACACACAAACACACGGTAGAGATGGGTAAGAAAGAACATTAAATAAGAGGTCATATTTGGGAAGAGCAGTCTGTCTTTTTGAGTACAACCATTTCTATACAATACTGTGCAAAAGTCTTTAACAACCCCCCCCACCCCATGACTTCATATTTTGCTTTGTATAACCTTGTTGGCCCAGAAATAGGATTTTCTGCCTCTCAAATTCTTATTTTTGTCATATAGCAGATTGAATGAAAGAAACGGGAACAAATGTTTTACTGCAACCGACTGCCTAAAGATACACAGTGTCTAGACTAGAGATGCTCCGATCAGCATTTTTGGGGCCGATCACCGATTACCGATCACCAAGATCATGATCTGCTGATTGCCGATCACAGAATGGCAGGGGAATGGAAATCTTTTATCTATAATCTAGAGTTTGCACCATTTGTAGAAATTAAACCAGCTCTAAATTAACTATATTGAAAAAAAGAGAGAGAGAGAGGGAGACGATTGGCATGCTCCAGAAAAGTCACGAAAGAGAGAGAAAAAGAGAAAGAGAGAGAGAGAGACAGAGAAAGAGAGCGAGAGCGAGAGCGAGAGAGGGGCACATAGAGCGCGCGCACAAGAGAGCGCAACAGAGAGAGACAGAGAGAGAGAGAAACAGGTTTAAAACGGTCGCGATCCGGAAAAGTCACGAACGAGAGAGAGAGAGGCACAAAGAGCACGTGTGCGCAATAGAGAGAGCGACAGAGAGAGAGAGAGAGACTGAGACAGACAGAGAGAAAGAGAGTAAATTTGCGCTAAAATATCAAGGTGAAAGTCATCATAGCTTGCGGACACTTTGAAAAACTTCCAGACGGGAGAACTCATGCTGCCACTGCTAAGCTCCGCTCTGCTGTTTACCTGCGCGCCGTGCTGCACGTGTGAAAAAGTCGCGCGAGTAATTTACGTCAAGTGATCGGCTTTTTTACTACAGAGTCCTGACCTCAACCCCATCCAGCACCTTTGGGATGAACTGGAACGGAGATTGTGAGTCAGACCTTCTTGTCCAACATCAGTGCCTGAGTTCATAAACGCTCTACGGAATGAAGGGACACAAAGCCATCCAAGAAAAGCACAAGCTGTTAAAGCTGCAACTCCATGTATAAGTCCATGTGATGTAATGGCCAGGCATCTCAATACTCTTGTCTATATAGTTTACATGATGGACGCCTTGATTAGCTAGCAAAATCACCAGACCTCGACAATAGTGTTGCTGACTAAATATCGTCGTCAACGAACATTTATAACGTGACAAAAACGAGACGAGGCACAACGTAAATGCTGGTCATATGATGATGAAACAAAATGGATCATGTAATATTGTTGACGAATAAGAACAAGACTGAATGTGCTTTACAAAATTAAAAAAATTAAATGTCTTCATTTTCATTGACTAAAACGAGACGCGACGTTATTTCCTGAACGATAAGGAGGGGAGAAAAAAGTATCGGGACGCTCGACCTTAGAGTAGAACGGTGTTACACCCCAATACGTCCATTGAGAGGCACTGTGAAATAAATCTATCTAGAGTGGTAAAAAGTATTGGGACGCAGGGCCAATATAATGTCAGGGAGAGAGAAACGACACACACAAAGTCTCTCTCTCTCACACACAAACATAGAATTTTGATAAGCACCCTGATTCTAAATTGTTCTGATCTGGTCGTGCAGTATATACTTTAAAAAAGTGTTCAGCCCAGCACACTGATGGTGAAGACTTTTACCAGGGCTACAAATGTGGGTTTTATGGCAATAGACACATTTTCATTTAATTCACACTTTGTGATGTAATGTAATTTCATTTATTTATTTTATTTAAATGCATGTGTATGTACTTCTAAGTTCTAACATGGTTGGTTGGAAAAATAAATGTAAATTCAAAAATTCAAATCAGTGTGTCTGGAACGGATGTACAGTATTCTTGGGTCTATAAGGTAACAATAATATAATAATAATAATATAACCTTGTTTGAATTGTGAAATAGGTTTGACTAAAAGAAAACTGTCAACTTTTTGTAAAAGAAAACTAGACTAAAATAGTTGTGGAGAATCTTAAAATAGACTAAAATAACTAAAATAAGACTAAACTGCTCAGATTTTTAGTCGATTGAAACTTGACTACATTAAAAAAAAGTATAGATGTGACAGACTAATAAAACTAAAACGACAGCTTGACGCAAAGACTAGACTAAAGCAGGCCCCCAAAAACAACATTACCTGACAACAGTTCATGGAAGAATGGGTTAAAATGGCCTGGGACTTTCTCAAGATACCGGTGTATTTCTAACCTGGCAAGACTAATGCTGTTATTAAGGAGAGTGGAACCATAAAGTATAAGAGAAGAACACAATGCGTTTTAATCCAGCAAGCATCATTGAACAAAATTTAAAATAAATAAATAAATACCTAGGAAACTAGGCGATTTGAGGTAGGATAGGCTTTAGATCTGTATTAAGAGGAAACACTTTACATGATCTATGTCCACTTTATTTCTGTATAAATGCAAAGAAGCACCCGTTTATAAGTGCAAACAAAAGAAAAAATTCTGTTGAGAGAATTTATAGCGAGGCTTAAGGCAAAGACGGTGGGATTAGTGACGGAAAAAAAAGACTGCATGGTCAAAGTGCATCACAACCAATGAAACAAGAAAGAATGTTTTTTTTGTGTCACTGTGTGTAAGATATGAATCAAGACAGTCCACATTCCTAATCTACCCCTGCTTCCCCACACCCAACTGGATCATTAAGACCACTCAACATGGGGTTGATTTGGTTTCTACCAGCGTAGAAAGAACTTAAGAGAAAAAACAGCTTAAAAACCTCTTCCTGGCGAAGACACACTTTTGCAAACTCTGACAGTGATGTGCAAATAAAAGCTACTTGCGTTTTGTTACAGTGGATGAATTTAAGGACATGTAAGGCTGTTTGTTTTTAAACAAATAAGAATGGTCTATCGGCAAAATGACCAAAATGCAGAAGCATTTCCCTCTTTATTATGTACCAGATGATGGTGTGAAGACGGAAGGTACGGTAAAGATTTTCTGTCAATCTATCAAGTTTCCTGATTCTGATTAAACAGTCACTATCAAAGCTTCCCATGGCATGAAATCAGTCATACAATTCACAACTTCAGCAATTCCATAAGATATTTTAGGGCACCAGTATAAAAAGGTGCACACAGAGCTCAGTAATGAAGCACTCAAAAACCTGGAGGCCTGAGCTTACCAATAGTGATTCACAGAGAGACACCACACTAACCTCACTGAGTCCAAAACATAAAACCAAAGCAAGGAGACGAATTTGAAAGCCTATCGGGAGGTCAATAACCATTAAAAGAGGCTTTATTGGCTTACAGTCACCATGATCACAATACTACAGCAATACAAACATTTCTCTAAACAATAGCGTGGCGTAAAAGAAGGCTACTATTCAGCATCACCTACCATCAACTATATTTTACATGCAAACACTCCCGGGTGACCTTGGAAACCAGGCAAACAAGTTTGTGCATTTTATAAGAAAAGTCATTCGAAGGTTTGGCCTAAACCTGAACAGCACATTTTACATAACACGGAAACATAAAATCATGGCAAGCTGTATTTGTGTGGAAATCTGTACCTTAAGAATAACACGCTTCATGAAAAGTACGAATAAAAGGGCATATGGCAAATATTTTGAGCACCGGTGTGTTTTTACTTTATTTGTTATGGTATTTATCAGACGCTTTTATCCAAAGCGTCTTCCATTCCCCAGCTACAGGGGGCAGTCTCCCTGGAGCAACTCAGGGATACGGGTCTTGCCCAGGAACCCAGTGGTGGTGCTGAAAGTAGGATCCAAACCCATGCCCTATTGGTGCAGAGGCAAGTATCCTACCCACTAGGCCACACCCACCCCAAACACCGCATCAGTGTTTCTGCTAGTAACAATTCCCAGAGAAGGCCCACCACACCTAATCTTTGCTGCCACATAAAAAAAAAAACAAAAAAAAACGAAATTTAAATTTTCAGGATGTAATAAATACGGTCCTCCAAGCCAGTGTTTGATGGCCCCACCCTGAGTCCACAGGCTTTACGTACACGAAAATAAGTTACGATTAAGGAGGGGAGAGAAGCACCAGACTACCTTGTTGTTGTCACTGAAGCCCAGTCTGTAGCCATGTTCAAACTGGACATCTTTCACCAAGTCTTTCTTCTGCTCCTCATCTGTTCCAGCTTCTCGTGGGTAAAACTCCAGCCTTGTGGCCACAGGAAGGTTGTCTGCAATTCTGTACACAGATGTCATCCAGTTACAGTTGTAACTTCAACAACGTGAAAAGCACAGGCTGGCAATATTAAATCATATTATACACACTAGTTTGCTTAAGAGAAACTTTATATATTTTTCTTGTAGTTTATATTATTTTCCCTCAAGGCGAACTTATGATACATTTCTATAACAAAAAAGATCAAATGTAAATGCCCTGCAATGGCATATAGCTTTGTTTAAGTTGAGATTTACAGAAATATTTGAACTGTAACTGTGTTAATTTGAGAGCAAACATTGTCGTTAAAAAGTCCCTTATTTGTTTATAGTGTTGGCAAACCAAATGTTCTTGCACTTTTGTTCATATAGCAGCACTTTGATAGCAGTACTTAGTGCAATACACTACTTCATTATTTAATTTTATCTAGTTTGTTACAGAAAAACAAATTACCCTCAGACTATGGGAGGAGGAACCATTACAGCAGCTGCAACTCCATATGAAAGTATGTATCTGAATGCAGTGTCATTAAAGTATTGGTGAAATGGTCAAGCGTCCCAATACTTTTGTCCATGCACTCCAAAAACAACAAAATCTTAGAAATGCCAAGGCATGACTATTATGCAATTAGTTAGTGCCATATCATTTTCATATTGTGATGTTGTCCACCCCTGTATCAGTCACAATAAAAATTAGCTGAAAAAATCTTGGATGAGAGCAAAAAAAGAACTCACAGGTGAACATAGTACTCTTCCTGGATGCGCTCGGCAATCAGCTTGCTGCTGGCCACACTGAGCTTACTGGGCTGATCTGGTTTTCCACATACCAGCTCACACTTCTTGTCCTGGTTCATCCACACTTGGTACAGAGTGTTAACAATACGGTCCCCTCGAAGAACCTCACCTGTCACGCATCATCATCATCATCATCATCATCATCAAGCAAGTAGAGAAAAACAAAACTATTAGGACAGTCTTTATACAGCTCATTTCTTTTTTTATGCGGCTTTTTGAAACAGCTTGCAACTGAGTGGAAAAGAGGAGTCATTTACCAAGGTTTTCTGCTTTGTACACAACATTTGTGGGATGACAGAAAGGGAGTGAATAGTACTCATATGGCAGCTGGGTCCTCGAACTGGTCAGCTTTACTGCCTACAAATGAGAAAAAAAAGCAAGGAGGTGAAGCTTTCTTACAACGCCACATTGCATACCGGTTAAAGGTTAAAATACGACATGGTCATCGGTATTGATTCATTACTTTGCAAGTCAAGTTACTCTGAAAACAATGAGATTAGCTGTAGACTATATACACACAGAGCATTAACAACTATTTTAGATCGACATATCCATCAACAAAGTCGAGTCGACTAGTCATTTGATGATGTAATCATACATGCAGCAGAGGAACACAGGTGTCCAGAATTGAGCAACTTTAATAAAAGTTCTCTGCAACATTAACAGCCAACATGACAATTTAAAAAAATCTCAATTAATTGAACATTTTAACTCGATTACGATTATTTTTATTTATTTATTTATTTTTTGCCCTCATAGTCCACTGACAAGTTGCTCAGTTGTCTCAGTGTTTAAGCTCTATAACATAACATAACGGAGCGGGGTCACATGACTCCACACGCGTTAGTGTTTTTAAAGAGGAAGTTATCGAAATAATCGACCTGGAAAAATTTGATCGATTAAAGGTTCTGAATGTCGATTTCGATTACTTTTCGATTAATTGCCCAGCCCTAATTGGGACACTTGACAATTACACCAATACTTCAATGCAGTGACTTCAGTGACACTGCATTCAGATACGTAAGACTTTCATAAGGAGTTGGTTTCCCTTTGCAGCTGCTATAATGGTTCCTCCCACCACAGGGTAACTTTCTTCTATAGCAAACTAGATAAAACATGAACGGTCTGGTAGGGGCAAATAGCTTTGGTTTTATACTTGATTTGATTACATTAAAGTTTAAGTTGAGATTTAAGTTGGAATATTTTTAAGTTGGAATATTTGAACTGCAGCTGTGTGACCGTCTTAAAGGGAACACTGCTGTTAAAAAGCTCCTTATTTGTTTGAAGCGTTTGCAAATCAAATGTTTTTGCACTTTTGTTCATATAGCAGTACTTTACAAATAAAAATGTACAATACACTACGCTGGAATTCATTGTTAAATTTTGCATTACAATGCGATTAATCGCAATCAATCACAGAAAACCATGTGATTAATTGCAATCTAAAAATTTTTTTTATCATTGTGTATATACATGTGTAAAAATGTACAGTATGTATCTCCACATTGTACCAACATACATACACATTCAATGTGTATATAAGGACTGCACGATATTAGGAGAACGTGCGCTATATACGATAATGTAGTTGAGTGTTGCCATGGCGATATCACATGCGATAAGTGAGTACAAATTTAGCCTTTATAGTGTTAATGTTTTTCTGCTTTGGATTTGCTGGTGATAAAGAATCCAGACGCTGACTAGTCTATGCAGGAAAAAAAAATAAATGCAATATTTCCATTCCAACATTTTTTTTTAAAGAATGTACTTAAACAGAGCATTTTAATTCATCCCATAAAATATTTGAACCAGTGAACATTGTTGAAAAAAATCTGAAAATTTTTTTTTTAAATAAATTTTAATCTTAAATATATGTAAACATAATATAAATTATAGTAAGTTCTAAGCCAGAAAAAAATAGCAAAAGGAACAATCTATAACAGCAGCACAGAAGATGAAGAAACTGCCCAGTGATTTTTTTTGCCCTCTTCTCTGTGGCTCTGAGTGAAGAGTTTTGGAAAAACACCATTTATTGCAGTTCAGTGTTTTTTTTTGCGTTATGTATATTTTTTCGCGAAATGTATATTGCGCATATTGATATCGCAATGACTGTAAATTTGCAATATATTGTGCAGCCCTAGTGTATATATACACATACGAACATCTACATTTTTATATTTGGTTATTAACAATATGTGTTGAGGTTAAGGATTGGAGCAGGGGGAGGGTTAGGTTTTATCTGAGTACACTGTAAGTTAAGTATCTACAGCAGGGGTGCATAACTTCAGTCCTTGGGGTCCAATGTTCAGTATAATTTAGTGATCTCCCTGTTCAAGCAACTTGTTCACTGTTAATAGCCAAGTTAAGTGAGGGAGTGAGGAGAGCAACTACCAAATTGTTGGGCACTCCTGGTTTACGCTATACTACCCAAATAAAGTGTAAAGTGTGTTAATCATATTGCGTAAATTACATTTTCTGTGCTAGCTCCAGCAGGATCTACATGAAACAACATTAGCCAGAGACTACAATAGCTTAAGGCTGTTCGTAAGTAATGACGTTCAACATTTGCTAAAGTCAACAGGTATCCGGTCACACCTTGATCTCAACAGGGTCATTCTGATGGAAATCCATAGGTGCTACACCAGGCACATAGAAGGGTCTGACCAATGGCAGCGTGGACAGCAGCAGCAAGACCCACGTCTCCTGTAGAACAAACAAGAAGTACTTTTGAAAGGTCATATCAATCACAAAACAGCAGGGTCTAACTATCTTGAATATATATGTATAGAAGACAGAAATACATAAATACTTATAAGATTAAGAAATATAACTATCAGCATTACAATCAAAACCTGTGTAGTAGTAGTAGCAGTAAAATTAAATAATATACATAGCAACAAAACGGTCTGAAAGGGGTAAAGAGAAGATGGAAAACAGTCATTTATAAATGCTGTTTTTGGTCCAAAAACACACAGAAACATGACAAATAGTGCCGAAGCCCGGCACTGCCTCTGAAATACTGCCATATCATTTTTAAATATTGGTCAAATCTGTGGGAGGCCAATATTTTAAAGTAATTATTTGCCAAAGGTTCTCCTTAAACTGGATCACAGCTGACAGCAGAGTTAAAAAAAAAATCCATCCATCCATCCATCATCCGAGCTGCTCATACACAGAGAGCAAAAAGGTAGAGAAACACCTTATACATTCCATCAAAGAGCAGACACAGACAAACACATTCAGACATATATATATATACACACACACACACACACACACACACACACACACCTAGGGGCAATATAGCAAGTTCAGTCATAATGATGAACATATAAATTACTTCCAGTAATGGAAGTAAGACAAAACACCATTCTTCCAACTTTGTGGACACAGTTTGGGAAAGAACCTTTTCTATTCCAGCATGGCTGTGTCCCAGTGCACAAAGCAGAATAAAATAAGTTAAAATTGTGTCCTTTATAAGCATGTGTGAACACACCACAGAACAGCACACAGCGTGAACAGTGTGAAATTATTTCTCTGTATTTAACCCATTCACTAAAGCAGCAGGCAGCCAAAAAAACCCAGGTATCAGTGTGTGGGACGGTACTTTATTCAAAGGCACCTCAGTGATGCCACTAAGCGTCATGGGATTCGAACCTACAGCCTTCTGATCAAACTCCTGAACCACCAGGCCACCATCTGCCCCATCCTAAAACCTCAGCAGGCAACAGACTTGATAGACTGTTGTTTACAGCTAACCAGACTAGATGTACGAGAAATTAAAAAGTTAGTCTCACAATACACAGAAAAAACCCAATGAAGCTGTGTCACGGGCACAAACATTTTCAAATTCAGTAATCTCCAAGTCGAAGTAGTGCTCAAAGGGAAAACACCTCTCACATTTGCTCTGAATGACAATCAATTAAAGAGGCATGACATAGTTTTGGCCATTTCGAGAGTGACAAGAAACTACACGGGGTGATCTTGGTCTAATTTCTTCACGAGAGTCATTTTTAACCATCAGAGAGGTCAGTCGGACCTTCAGAAATCCAGAGACTGAATCAGAGAAGAGGAGCTAAAATACAAACAGCTAACAGCTAGCATATCGGCTGCTAACAGCTCACTAAAGGGATTTCTAAGCCTTAAATGTCTAATATACAGAGCTCCACAAATGCACACCTAGCTCCACACTGGGGCTCAGAAACCCGTGCCACACAAAACCAGCAGAAAACCCGGTTTAATTCTTCAAAACACACAGAGCTCTCCTCCCCACTCACCATCCCGGCCGCCATCTTCAATACACGTGTCACTCCACACGTCACAGGAAGAGACTGAGACCAGACTAATATTACTATTATTGTTGTCGTTGTTATTGTTGTTGTAGTTACTATTAGTATTAGTATTGTTGTTATTAGCATACGTTTTATTATGATTGTTTTTATTAGTATTCTTGTTATTATTTCTTTTAGTAGTAGTATTAATAGCAGCAGTATATTTGTGATTATTATTATTAGCAGTAGTAATAGTAGTAGCAGAAGCAGTAATAGCAGTAGCAGTAGTAGTAGTAGCAGAAGTAGTAGTAGTAGTAGCAGAAGTAGTAGTAGTAGTAGCAGTAGTAGTAGCAGAAGTAGTAGTAGTAGAAGCAGTAATAGTAGTAGTAGTAGTAGTAGTAGTAGTAGTAGTAGTAGCAGAAGCAGTAATAGCAGTAGCAGTAGTAGTAGTAGCAGAAGTATTAGTAGTAGCAGTA
>JBBPDE010002391.1:0-11718 GCA_037974605.1 Nannopetersius ansorgii | reverse complement strand
CTGACATAATTGCATTTCTGACTGTCAATGAGATTAATCTTTGAAATAGAGAAAAACTCAACGCAAGAAAGCATGTAATGGCACTACTGTATAAAAGGGAGTCATTCAGAATAGAAAAATCCAGTTTAAGCTCACAGCGAAAGCAGGGCGTTTAGTTTAAGAGGAATGCTGTAAATCCTCCTCATGGTACAATAGTGACTGTGGCAACAGAAAAAAATCCAAGTACACATACAATAAACAATTACATGTACAAATACAAAAGACTCTCAAAGTCACTAAAACTGAGTTATTAAGCATTTTAAACGTGCAGTACTTGCTTTAAATCAGGCACCGGAACAGCCACAGGAGGGAAAGTGTATCCAACTGTCTATAAAAAACACTGTTTATTAATTCCATGTAAAAGTATTTCCCTTGTAGACAACTATTGTAACAATGTGTTTAGTCGTACCTCAGGAGCACTCTGGCCTGGAGTAGCTGAGTCTATCTGAGACCTGGACTCTGCATGGGGGAGATGCAGTGAAGCCTGTGGCATGGGTGAGGGTGGGGCATAAGTAGGTGGAGAAGATGTGACCTCAGCCGGCGGAGAAGGTAAGGCTTTAGGAGGTGGAGAAGGTGAGGCTTTAGGAGGTGGAGAAGGTGAGGCCTCAGTAGGAGGAGTAGGTAGGTCCTCAGGAGGTGGAGTAGGTGAGGCCTGAGGAAGTGAAGAAGGTGGGTCCTCAGGATGGATAGCCACTTACTGATTATCCCATCAACTTTTAGCGTAATTGTCCAAAAATAATCAGCTAACATTAGTTAAGAAAATCAAGTTCATTTGTTTACTCTCTACCAACACATGCATTACCTTTCAGATATTTCAGGATATTTATTGTTTAGATAAAGACATTTTCCAGAAAGTTCTTGGGTGTAAACTATTTTCTGGGTGGGTCTGAACCTTATCAAGGTGGTCTTCTCTCTAGATCCACACTTGCTGAAGAAATAAAAGGGTCCCGCTGTGGCTGTCCCTGCTCCAGACTCAAACAGCAGGGGGCGCCAACCAGACAGAGCCGAGGAAGAACACAGTTCAGAAAGACTGTTAATGGCTAATGTTTCTCATTTCACCTTTTAACCTCTGTGTTCAAATCTTCTTCTTCTTGTTCTGTGTTTAGCTCCTCCCAATAAGGGGTCACCACAGCTGATCAACTGTTTCCATTTCCTTCTATCCTCTCAATCTTCCTCTCTCTACCTACCGCTTGCATGTCCTCCCTCACCACATCAATAAACCTCCAACTAGGCCTTCCTCTTCTCCTCTTCCATGCTGTTCCATCATCAACATCCTTCTCCCAACACACTCAGTCTCTCCTTAGCACAGTCCAAACCAGTGCCTTTTCCTTCAAAAGGTCCAACTCCAGCTGTCCCTCTAATAAACTCATTCCTGTTCCTGTCCATCCTCATCACTCACAATGCAAATCTGAACATTTTCAACTCTGCCACCTACAAGTGTGACGGTTTATTGTTTAACCATCAATGGTGGTCACTGTGGAAATACCCCACTCATATGTGCAACTTCAGAAGTATAACTCTGACCCCAAACCGAAGCTGTGTTTAAATACTTTTCCGTCTACAAAAAAATACCTGTTAATACTATTTTATTTATTTATGTCTTTTTATTGATTGTATTGCTAATTGCTTTGTTTGTTATTAACCATCAAGGGTGTCCGTTAACATGTAAATGGGAAAGTTACCAAGGAAATGGGAGCAATCGATACCAACAAACTAGCACAATCATACATAAACGTAAAAGATAATAAACAATTAGCAGTCATGTGTAAGAAGCATGTACATCATCAGTACATTGTGAACATAGAAAATCAAATACCATTGTTTTGGAATACTCTATTAGGTATTTAAAATAAGTTACTCTATTTATAAACATCTTAGTTTAGGTTTGAAATGGAAAAGTAGTAGGTCATTTCTGCTGTTGAAGTCAACACTTTCACAGTGAACACGTTCACAGAGCTTGGTATCCACTGAATGTCACTGTCAGGTTATGACAATGAAATGAAAATGTCAGTATGTTTCTTTATGTCCACTGCTGCAATAGCAGATTATTAGTATGACTGTGTATTAGGACCATGCTTTTCTGATGTTTCCTTCACTCTAAATGTAGTTCTTGCTAAATTATATGTCCAAGACAGGATCGTTTATTTTACGTAATTTCTTCTGAATGTTTATAGGTTATGGCAATGTCACAATATCACTAACAGAGGAAGATGTTTGTTTCTTATTTAATTTGGAACATTATAACCACAACATGATCATGCTTGATCATTATCTTCAGAATATCAAGCTTGCGACAGATTATGACAGAGAATCATGTAGGTCTGTTTATTAGTGTTCTTTAATTGTTGCTCCTTCAACAATGACCATACAATAACATGAACATGACAAAAAAAGACCATGAACATGACATTTAACCCCAAAATACAGACCCAGATATTATATTGTCATATATATATATATAACTTCTCTGGGTTAAAATCCAGTATAATTGGTTGTCACTCTATATTTTTTTAGCACCTGGTAAATGGGCTTCAGAACAAAGGACACAGATGGACAACACTCCATTTGAAATACATTCCATTAACCGCCAGTAAAAACCTTGTTTCTGTTATACAAAATGACCTCACTGCTGCAATACAAAAAAAGCTTTTTTACAAGGCATTACATTTGGATATTTTCTGTGTCCCGGGTAAACATAAAAGCATTCTCTTTGAGTCACAGGTCAACTAATTATGCATTACCAGCATTTTTCTGCTGTTCCTGTTGTTCCTTCCACTCACAGCGAATCCACTCTCTCACTTCTATGTTACCTAAAGTGCTGTACAACTCTATGGAAAGATAACAGCCATTCTTTGAAGAAATAGAAAGAACTACCATCGTGGGAGGAAAGGCTTAAAGGTAAAACAACACTTTTCTATCAGTTTTTTTGTTGAAAGGCAAATTAAGAAGATATTTCAACTTTCAACTTCCAAAATATTTTGGTGTATTTTTTTTTATTTACTGGAGACAGTGCTATGGTATCTGACCTCTGAGAGAAGCGCCCTGCCTCAACAAAGCTGTGGCCACCTCAGAACTCTTCTATATACTTCTATATACTTCTATATGCAGTGAACCCCCGCTAATTCTGAAATTTTTTTATCATTAGTGATTGTTCAAGGAAACTCGGAAATTGTTCACGTTGCGAAAACCGCAGACATACTTTTGCTTTTTTCATGGTAATACATAATTTTTCATGTATTTAATGCTAAATTATTTAGAAAAATATAATTTTCAAATTTTGCAAAATAATCATTTAGGTACATTTTTAAATAAAATATAACAAATTGTTTAGTACTGTTGAGATAATACAAAGAAAGCGTGTCTTGGGATGGTGAAATACTGCAGTATTCAGAAACGGGGGATTTGAAAGTATCCAATCTGAGAACGTTATTCAGTTCTCCTTGCTGCTGATTGACTGCTGCCATGTAACACATCTCTGGTAGCTGCAGTTATTTCCGCATGAAGCTATCTCAAGTGTTTCACTGAATGTGCTCGTGTTTTTCGTTTTGTTCTTCATAAAGCTCTGTATTTTTATTACTTTAAATTAAATTAATTTATTACTGTATTTACCCTGCTTATCCCAAAGAAAACAACAGTGCATTCCAAAGAAAATGCATACAAGTTTACCTTTACATTTTCTTTTAAAATTAAATTCAAGTGTCTGGAGTGCATATTTGAGGGTATATTTAGAGTTTACACTATAAAAATCACAACAATGCGGTTTTTCACTATATTTGGGTTGCTCTTGGAACGTAAGAAAAGCAGGGGTTTATTGTATCCCCAATTTCCTGACTTGAATCCTTGCAAAGCTAAAGCATTTATTGTTGTATGTGGACATCATGGTATAGTGGTCCTATCCATTATGTTTACCCTTGTTCTGTTTTATTGGTTCACTATTGTTCTTTTTTTGCACACTATATGGACAAAAATATTAAGACACCTAAACATTACACCAACGGGGACTTTAAAGACATTGCATATATAGACTTTTGCAGCTATAACAGCTTCCACTCTTCTTGGAAGGCTTTTCGCAAGATTTTGGAGAGTTTCTGTGGGAATTTGTTCCCATTCATTTTGTAGAGCATTTATGAGGTCAGGTACTGATGTTAGAAGGCCTGGCTCGCAATTTCCATTGCAAGTTCATCCCAAAGGTGTTGGATGGGGTTGAGGACCCCTTGTTTTCCTCCAACCTTGTTTTTATGGAGCTTACTTTGTGCACTGGGGCATAGTCATGCTGGCATATAAAGGGTTCTTCCCCAAACTGTTTCCACAATGTTGAATCATTGTGTTGTATAAAATGTCTTGGTCTGCTGAAGCAGACAGTGTGCAGTGAAGACTGCCCTTCACTGGAAGTAAGGGGCCACCTGAATTCAGTAATCTATTACTGTATCTATTAGTTTCACCCTTGTTAATTAAGATTTATTGGCTCTTCATGGTTCATTTATTTGTGGTCTACAGGTGTTTTGTGTGTCACTGTGACACTGAATATTGAGAGCCTCCAAAAAAGGTGTATCCTGCTGCCTCCTGTTGATTACAGGTGCTGTTCCCTCTCTCCAATAAAACACATATTTGTGTCCTTTGTGTTGCATGTCTGCCTTTTAGAGAGTAAAGTTATTTTCACACACAAGGTAAAAGGTAAGAAGCTCAAGAAATGGTCTGCTGTCTATAATATTAAAAGTATATTTAAGGGATTAATGAATGAATAATTGGAGCATTGTATCAATAAAGAAATCTAGTTTTTTGATGAAAACAGGAATAGTTTAATATAATGAATTCATGTGAAATCAAGTTAACATTCGATGTGTGTGAAATAAATCAGTTTGAATGAAATCCATCATTAGACATCTTGTAGGAGCAGTGAGAATAGATATTATATTGGGAGCCTCAAAACTCTTTTGACATGTGTCTGATGAACAAGACTGAATAAAAGCAAATGTAGACTTCTGCAGCTGGAGCGCCTTCTAAAGCCTGATCTCACACATTTAGCAACAGTTGAATAACAAAAGAGAAGTGTAAAGGGAGCGGGAGAAGCTGGGATGAGGCTAAGGCAGTGGCAGACAAATCTAATGAGGCTGTGTAGAAGCAAATTTGACATTTTCAGCTGATCTAAGGCTGAACTCACCTTATTCTGAAAGTCAGATCTAATCATATCATGCACATGCCAAGAATAGTTTAACCTTTGAGAATGAAATGTTTTATCCACAGGGCTGAAGGTTGAGCATGCAAATAATTCTGTGGTCTTAGTGTTTCAGATACAATACTGTATTTGAAGTGTCTATCCGAAACTTTGAGCCAGTCCCACAATTTCCCTAGGACATGCCATTTCTGTGTCTGTAGCTTTAAATGATAATGAGGAGGAGAGAGGCGGGGCAAAGTGGTGAGTGGGGGAGGGGCAGCTTGCGGCCATGGTAGGTCTTCCATCCCATGAAGGAACTAAAAAAATACATTTGTACTCATTTGTACATCTAAGCACCGAGCAACCCGCTATTGTTGAAGTGCTGAACAGTTGCCATGAGAACAGCCTTGCTTTCTTGTCCCTCAGTACCTCCACCTGTCCTCTCTGCTTGCACCCTATCAATCAAAGTGCTCTTAGTCTCAGTGCTCCAGTTTAATCTCCATTTCTCAGCTTGATTTTAAACTCTATTCTCACCTGCCATTCCACGGCAAGTCAATCAAAAGCTCACCAGGAGCATGAATAAGTCAATCAACATGATAAAGACATCAACCAAAGCACATGTGAATACTGTATTCATCATTAAACAATGGGACTGTGTTGTTATAGCACAATGTCAATATTCAAGGAACAACATGTGTCTCCATTTTTCTTATATCATTCAAACACATTGTGAACAGATCAATAGAAATTCCTACATTTATTGGCCATTTTAAAAGGAATACCAAAGAACTTTAATACAAGTTGCTAAATATTGGACGCCTGTGTTCCTGCGCTGTGTGATGATGTCATCAAACGACTAGCCGACTCGACTCCGACTTTGCTGACCAACTAGCCTAATTGAAAAAATCATTAATGCCCTAATATATATATATATATATATATATATATATTGCACTCTGAATGTGAAACTTCACAGTTACATAGGGCTCGATGAGACCTTTCCTAAGTTGCCTCGTTTTCCATAATAGAAAGGAACAGGTGTGTTTCCAGATTAGATTCAGTTCTGTAGTGCAGTGGTTCCCAACATTTATTTAGTCACGGACCGGTTTAATATCAGAAACTATTTTCACGGCTTGGCCTTGGAGGAATGACAGACAAATATACGTATACGTATTTATACAAATAAATGATATGCATAAAATGGGGATATTTAAAAAATATAATAATGGGGTAGCCTATCTTTAAATTTAATAATAAACGTACATCCAGTGTGTACTCGCAGCTTTATTAACAGCATTTTCATAACATAACATGGGTAACATCCATAGTATTTTTTTTCTGTGCAGCCCGTGGACCGGTACCACATGACCCATGGCCCGGTACCGGTCCGCGGCCCGGGGGTTGGGGACCACTGCTCTAGTGGTTATAGAGTCTTCGTCAGTGGCATGACTGGAACCCCCCCCCCGATCTAAAGCAGTTTACTCATACTTTCAGGTGAGCAGAGCTGCTGAGGAACATCGCATGACTGAACTTCACAGTAAGCTTCATACCAATGTTGAGCGTTAAGTGCAAAACAGCTTTTATAATCCACTACACAGTATATAAAAGTGATGCACTGGAACTGGGTTAATGTGTCTATAATTTCTGTTAAAATGTATTGAATGATTTGTTTTACTCACGTGGAATCTTTTGAAGTTTAATTGTATCACATTCAGTTTCACTTTGAGCGTAAGAACTAATGTATATAAGGTTTACATAACGTGTCCATTTTCCTGCAAATTTCTCACCTGTGTCTCTAATAAAGGGTTATCATATCTTGTCTTGTCATATCTTGTTTTATCTTATGTTTTTCTTGTGGGTCTGTGCGGCTCTCCGCGCTGCGCTCGAGGTGCCTTGTGCGCCGCATGCTTAGCTTTGTGCTCCCCTTTTCCGCCATCTGCGTCCTGTACGGCCTTATGCTCCACAGTAAAGGGTGGGTGAACAGTTCATAGCAAGAAAAAGAACAATGAAACTACACTCAAAAAAGGATTCTTGCCCTCTTTTGAAACAGAGATAACCAGATGTGACTGATGTCCATATGACAAAAAATGTGTCTAGCAATGGTATTCATTACAGTGAAGGGATGCTTATTGTACATGGATCTGTAAATGGACGGCCAAAATTAAAAATCATTCAGATGTGCATAAAGGACACATTGCATTTTTTGTGAACGATCCATGTGCTTGGTATAGGGAGCATTATCGTGGATTTGAGCTTTCTTTATCACCTACTGAAGAGGTTGCCAGATTGAGCTCGGGGACTTAGAGGACCATTATCCCCTTGTAGAATATATGGTTGGAGGTTTGTGCATGGTAATATTGAAAAGATTCATCATTGTAAAAGGTAAGTGTAAAGCAAATAATCAGGTTTTACAAGATCTTATTTGCATCTCCAGTATAAACATAATATATTCATCTTGTCTTTTTTGGTCTCTTCTCTAGATTAAGTGTTCCGCAATGGAAGATTAAGTGTTCCTACCAGGTAAACACATAAGTCTGGAAGAAATATATTTTTCTGCTTTCTAAAAAATCCAAATGCCAGAAATAGCTTTATATTTAAGAAATAGCTTTAACAATTTCCATAAATGCAAATTATGTAGAGATTTAATTCATAATATTGCAGAATGCACATTGTGTAGATCTGCTGGTTATTTTTTTTTTATCTATCCTTAATATTTCCGTTATCCTTAGATTTTTACAGTAACATGCACTGGCCTATTAATATTTTGAACCACTAAACATTGTTTATATTGGGGCAAATGCAAGGCAAAAGTCAGCATCTCTAATTTTGTAGTTCATTGCGGTCTTTTCAGACTGAGGAAGATCGCAAGAATCTAGCTCGCCTGCCAGACTTAGTGGACAATTCAGCTAAAGGTCACATTCTACAAGAGATCTGCTGAGGAGGCTGTAAGTGAACATAAGTACACAATCACTTTCACAATTATGTTAGGCCTATGCTGAAAACAGAACCTTCTTATTCATATAGCCAGTTTTGAGGGGAGGGTGTGATAGTCTATGAGTCTTTTATAATGCGGTTTCAGTACATTTTTGGTTATTTTATACTGACCTCTTTCATTCGGTCATTAAAGTGTAGTCAATTTAGCAAGAACTTAACTGTAAATACTTCTTGTATTTACAGTATAATTTATGGCATCTGTTTGATGTCAGTATGTATCTGGGCTAAGACATGGGTTTTCCAGAATAATGTATTTTAATGTTTTTCAGGAATAGCAAGCCTATAGCAACCTTGGAAACTTCCACAAGTTGCAGCATAAGCTGGAAGAGGAGAGGAACAATATTTAAAGCTGTAAGTTAAATTGAACCAACTTACAAGTTTAAGGCAACCAGCTGCAAAGCTTTTTTGAGTTTACTGAACTTCAGGTCTGTAGCTGTTCCAATTTGTTTGCTAAAGTTCACTCAACCCTGTTTTTAACTTTAAGCAAACTCATGATGACTAGTTGATGACTACTTACTGAGGGAGGTATACCTAACCAGCAGTTTCAATCAACATTCTACATGATTTGGTCTGGCTTTAACTAATGGAAGTTGAGTAAACTCAAAATTGCTTTGCAGCAGATTAGCTTAATTTTTTAAGTGAACTCAACTTTTTATTTTTTACAGTGTGAGCTTTCCAGAGAATCTCAAGTACACCTTTGAGTTCTGTCAGAAGATCATAATGAATCTTTATGGACTCAAGCTGAATGTGAAGATACAACAGCTGAAAATAAAATTGTTAGCATAAGAGGTGGACATGATACATGCAGTTTATTGTTCATACATTGAAGTGCAAATAGTTTCCACAAAAGTTCAGTGAACTGCACAGATGAAGGGTGTTTACATTATCCCTAAGTCTCTCTTGTCATTTATCTAATCTGCATATTTTGAACATTTTAACTTCTTGCACATTAGTACTGAGTTCTCTGAGATTTTTTTGTTGTTTTTTTGCATATATTGTTAAGAGGTGAAACTGTGCCTGGTAATTGTTTACAGGTTTTATATAAAGAACTGTGTGAAGATTCAGATGCTGGTATGTTGTAAGACAGAATGATATTTTGCATTATTAATAAACAACACATCTAAACCAGATTTTATTTACAGTCTTTAAAATGCAGAAAAATATCCCAAAAAATATAAATAGCTTAACTGAACATTAATTATTCATATTTACATAAAAAATAAAAATGAATTTGCAGAAACACAATATAATTTAACTTGCAAATCAGCTAGTTCAATTGAATTTGGTTGGCAGTTGGTCTAATTAAATAATTTTGTATTCTATGAATAAACATTATTTGGTTCACATTAACAACAATAAATTGTGTTATACCAATGTGCTTGAGTTTAACTGGGAGAACATGTATATACTGGATGGAAAACCTGCCCAAAATGTTCATCCAATGAGGCATTTTTTTTTTTGTGTAATACTCCACTCATTCTCCATCTCCATCTCTTTCTGCTGTGTCTTTTTACCATCACTTAACTTAATACCAGACTTTTAGACATGGCCCCCTTTAACAGGTGACCTAGTGGTACCGTCCACACACACTGCTCCCCTGGGCGCTGTGTTCTTGGGGGCCCACTGCTTCACTTGATGAATGGGTTAAATGCAGAGAAAGAATTCTGTGTTGTGCACACTGTGTGTTGTTCATGTATGACACATGGACACTTTACCCTTAACACACTTAACTAAAAAAACAGAATGTCTGTTGAAAGAAACTGTGCTAAAACAGCTGCCCACGGCTTCTATTGTAAGTGTATATGAGAAAACAGTTGTTTTTCTTTTATCATAGTTGTCTAATCCGCTGCATAGTACACATACAGCATCAGATATTAGGTTGAAAAATGCTGACATATCCTTAAAAAGACTCATCCATTCATAAGGGAACAGTTCTGAAACATTTTAGATTAAGGCTCCCTTTATGAATTTATTATGAATTCATAACTTTGTCAATTTTGTTTGCTTTGTAGGCAGCTATCACAGACCTTTGAACATGACATAATTTGAGCATGAAATGAGGACATGGTGCTGTGAAAGTGTGCACTGGATGGCTGTGAATTGTAAAAGACACATTAAATTCCAATCTTGTTCTCTGCCGGTTTAGGAAACAAGTGCTTCTACAATGGCATTGCGCCAAACAAACCACACTTGGCTTGTAACACATACATAGCCTGTGTTCAGCATGTGTTTGTCTGTGTGGGTTTTCTGCTTTGCAGTCAGTAGGATTTACTCACCAGTAGCTTTATACTCCCTGTATCCCCCACATGTGTCCATCTTGCTCTACAAGCTGAGGTGTTTCTGGACAAGGAAACAAGGATGGTGACCGTGATGGTGCCCATGGTGTTGTGTCTGTTCTCCTGGACCACCTGAGCATAGAACAGATGTATGAAAAGTAAAACATTTGCTGCAGTTTTAGCCATGTTCCTGGCACAAGATTATATCAGACGTGAATCACACGTGGTGTCAATGTGATGGATAAAACGATGCTGTCAGGACGGTTAGTTAGAACAGTGAGTACATTTAATCAGAAACGCATCTCTGAGTCATCACCTTTTAACAGATAATTGTAACAGCAGAGGTTGAGAGAGTGTTTGTGAGCTCGCGATTGTTTATCTGAACTGTTGCTTTACATCATCTGATTATTTATTTAATGTGAATACAAATATTTAAACTGTTCATTATCACAGTATGTATTTTTTCAGTTTGAGCTGTATGTATTGTTAATACTAACATAACGCAAATATTAATGATATTTGAGTTTCATTACAAATGCTGTACATCCAGCCATGAGAACGTTGGCTATAATGAGTTTGCAATGGAATTATTTTCTCAGTTGAAATAATAGTCAATTAAAATAGTGGGTTCAAATCACTTTTCAAAAAGATTGAATGTTAAATGCTAATGTAGTGTGTAATGAGTGTCACATATAGATATTTTTACTGAGTAGCCTGTCAATCACATGGAAATTAGTCTACAGGTTTGTTTGAAAAAGTGCTTTTGAGCACATTCTTGACGTGTGGCTGAATCAGTGATGGTGTACCCACGATTTCAAACTGTAGCTTGCAGAGGTGTTTAGTTAGTCTGTTGTCATATTTCACCCACTGTTCCTTGCTCTTGAACTCTGAATAATTTCCTTGAATAAAATTGTCCCATTGATCCGAAGAAAGTGATTCAAACCCTTGAACAAAAACAAACAAAATAATGACCAACAAAATGCACACAAAAGGTTAGCATGAGCAGCGTACCATGCGTATAAAACAGCATAGCCAACAGTAGTTATGGCAGCTCCATATATTCTTGAAACCCTTGGTCCTGGTTTTGGTGCCCTGAAACAGCCCTTTAGAAGAACTCTAGAGATATTTGCTGCTAATTATGGAATTATGTGTTTACCCCACAGTCCTAATTTCTGCATCAGAGCTAAACATAAAAATATATTTATTTGACTTCATTTGATATTTGATGTACAACCTTTTGTTAGCAGAAACAGC
>JBBPDE010002356.1:0-11719 GCA_037974605.1 Nannopetersius ansorgii | reverse complement strand
ACACACACACACACACACACACACACACACACACACACACACACACACACACACACACACACACACACACTCAAAGTCCTTGCTGAGGTCAGCCTTGCGTTTAGGCTGTGTAGAAGGTGTAGCTATTTGAAGCTGTCTTTAATGAGGGACGTGTTTAATGTGTTTTATAAGCTGTAGAGAAAACCTGATGGGACAGAAGTCTGCAGCAGTGTAAAACAGACCTACACTCTCTCTGGTCCTAGGAGATTTGGAGATTAACATCTCAACACATGATTATTTCTAAACTGATGAGGTCACGTAGTAGATTTGGTTTTACATCAGATAAAAGAGGCCCAGATCCAGAGATATTGACTTAATTCAGTAAACATCAGCAGTGAAATCCTTTTGAGGTTTCAGAGAGGAGTGAAGGACTTTTTCCTTTGCTGGATTTCTTCTCTTACAGTATCTCCGAAGACATGGGACCTCTATAAAAGGGTCTTTCATCACAATCTAGTTATAAGCTTCTGAGCTCATGTGTATTTTTACTGGGTTATAAAGATATCTCTGGGCAGAGGGTGGAGATCTCAGTGTAAGGAAGTTTCCATCTTTTTCAGACATTTGTCAATGATGTTCGGATCCAAGAGCAGATGTATATCACCCTGAAGATTGATGACAAACTGAGGTTTGGATATGATATCCTTTTACATGCCTGCTGTCACTCCTGTTAGAGTCTCTGTTATGTGTCAGCAGTTTCCTGTGTCTCATTTTATGTGTGAGCATATATATCAACGTGTGTGTTTGTGTTTCTATTAGAGCTACATATTGTTTGCTAACTGTCATCATGACACCAATACCATAGAAAGCTGCGATTGTGTATTAGTGGCACAAGGTATTAAAATCCAAAGTCAGTTATTTTAGTAAAAGTATTTCAGACTTATATTGAACCATCCTTTAGTCCATCCAACCTGAGACATTGGTCTTTTAATTCATTAAGATCTGACCCCAGATAGATACATGATTAATAATACATGCAGTACAATAATGCATGTTAATAATTGCTTAAAATGGACAGTATAGTTATTTAAACATCAGACAGATCATTCATGTTTCAGATTGGAAGTTTTAACGTTGAGGCAACTATGCTGCAATTCTGGTGAATTTATGGCTCTATAAGAAGGTAATAAATTAGGTGTTCCATTTCTCTGTAATGCCAGTCCAGGTTGTTTCATGAATGAATGTTATCTGATATCAGACACTGACCCACAATTTCCATTTCTGTGCGTTCCTAATGTTCAGCAAGGTAAAATGTGTCAGCAGGTGGAACTGTAGTTTTTTTCTGTCTACTACTGTATTTTATGTCACAATATATTAAAGAAGCATCGTAAGAAGATGATAATTGATTGGGTCAGTCAGTTAATTAAACCAATTAAATCAGACAATTACATTGTTTTAATGGCCAATGAGGTATATGCCGATTCATGTCTTTTCTTTTTCAAAAATGCTGTCAAAAGTACTTTTTTACTGACAAATGCTATGTCAGTGTAGGTTTACCCTTTTTTTGCATCAACATATCGTGAGGCATCACAATTCCAATATGTATAGTTCTTACCACAATGTTAGTGTTTTTTTTTCCATAAAATGCAACCATTGTTTGTTTGTATTCTATATACAAAATATAGAAACTGATCAAACATACTGTATGTGCCGATGATGTCCCTTAACTTGTCTCACATACCAACCTGTTCACTGTGGTCCGGGGGGAGCTTCATGTTCCAGAGGAAGCACTAAAGGTAACATATACCAGCCTTGTTTACACGTTAATATAAAATGCAGCAACTCTGTTTACTGCTAAAATATGATGTCCATTAACTTTGTTTACCTGTCAATAAAGCATTTGTTTGTTACATAAAATAACAAACAATGTTGTCCTATCTATCAGGCTGAGGGTCATTTCTGATGTTCCTCTAATCCTATAGGGAAATAGCCCTTTCATTTGTACATTAACAACTGATGACCAGTGACATTTTCTGTCTCTGACAGTTTTCTTCTTTCTGTCTCTCTGTCAGCATGAGAAGTTCACCAGCCAGCTCCAGCTGGGAAAGAAGGCCACCTGTGCAGAGCCCCCCAAAACGCCCAAGTCTCCCCCAGCCAAAGCCCCAGAGAGCAAGGCTGCAGAGCCTGTCATTGAATCAGCTGCCAAGCCTGCAGAAACCAAGGCAGATGAGAAAATGCCAGGTGAGTACATACTGTTTTTAACAGACTCTACTATGTGTAATTATACATCATGGGCCTTAACTTTGTGGTAACACTTCTAAAACCAGTGTCTTTTCCTCATTTGCATGCCGCGCTGAGAAATCCAGACTAGTCCAGTGGTACATTTTCCTGTGGTAAAAAGCGATGTAGGAACATGTTCCCCCTACCATGTTTTCAATGTTATAATCCTAAATGCAAGTCAGCATCAAATTAGACATCTGCACCCACTCAGTTGATGAGCTATTGCATTTGAATTGCACATTTTGTTTAGACTGAGTTTAATAGCAAATGCCATATCTACTTGACAAAATGGTGACTTGTTGAAGAAGGATTTCAGAGCATTAATAAAGATTTAATTTGAGTATTTTACAAGTGGGTCTGACAGTCAAGGGAGTACAATATTAAACATTTAGAAGTTTTAACCATTTGGGCATAATGTCATGCACTGGATTTGTGATATTTAGACGCTTTTTATGTCCTTCTCATGTTTTTATGTCTTGTCATCGATTTGACTGTGGACAGAATTTCTTGTTCCATACTGCACGGATGCAGTTTACAAATATTTACCCTTTTTTTTGCATTTGCTGCAGTTTCACAAAAATTAGGCTACATCTGTTTCTTAGAATCCAGGCCATTCTTGGCACCCAATCAGACACTGAGGATTGGTCATTAAAGGTCACAAGACATGCTGATTTGTTATGTTTTATATAGGCCTTAGTGGTCCCCTAATACTGTATCTGAAGTCACTTTCCAAAATTCAGCCTTGGTGCAGAATTACAGCCACTTAGAGCCAGACCCATAATGAGATTTTCTGAGGACGCGCCGTTTCTGTAGCTTCAAATGATAATGAGGAAGAGAGAGGCGGGGCAAGGAGGAGAGAAGCGGTGCAAGGAGTAGTGTGGATGAGGGGTCAGATTGTGCACCGAGAGCCAGTGGAGCTAATTTTTTAGGGGAGTGGGGAGAAATTCTCTGGGCGGCCAGGAACGTTTCCTCGTATGACGACAGATCAGGCCGTCTGAGCTGTAGTTCTCTCACTGGCGGAGCAGGATTATCAAGGCACTCATTCCACCTTTTGCCATTTTTAGCCACTGCAGGACCATAGGTAGGCTAGGAGAACTTGTATTAATGTTAAAAAATCTCATGAATTGAAATTTTCATGTCATGGGACCTTTAAAGTAAAGTGACCATTTGTCATACATGAACAAGTGAAACAGTGAGGAACACAGCTCCCGGAGAGTACTACTACATGAACATGACTGGTTTTTATTTTAATACATGTAATACATGTAAAAAATGCTGCAGCAGCCACAGGAACGTTATGAACTTTATGAATTGGACTTATGTATCATTTTGCACATGCTGCACATCAACCAGGGTGCCCCCAAGGACCACATGAGTAGCCCGTGAACCTGTTGCTATTCTTGTTTAATCACATTTGCATTTATATAAATTTGAAAATAACAATATCTAAAAAAGCATTAAAAACAAGTTTATTACACATGAAGTTTAGATAAGTTTAAGTAAACTGTTTTCCAATGTATTAAACTGGTAGCCCTTCGTATGGTTCAGTATCCATGAAAAAAGAAATGAGAGCTACTCTCAGTTTCAAAAAGGTTAGTGACCGCTGTTGCACATTATCTACAGATTTCTTTAAATCTCACCAACAGGTTCAACCATTCTGCCCATGTGCATCATGTTCACAAGCCTTGACTTGTGGATTGTGTTAGAAATGTGTAACTCCTGAAATTGAATCATGAGCCCATTATATTCTTTTAAATGCCTGTGGCCTGTCTAGCAGTTTTCGTCACGGTCAGCACTGCTTGGGAGTAATCATTATGATCTATATTTAAATACACTGAACACTGACTGCTATAGGTGACTTTCTGTCCCATACACCATAAAACATCTACTGCCTTACCACAGTGCTGCATTTTATACATAGATATATAAACTGATAAATGTACCAGTTAGTAGACCAAACATTTAGCTTTACTCTTTTCTTACACTTTCACAGAAAAGGTAGAAGAAACAACACAGATTAATGTGTGCAAGTGCAGGGTTGTCTGCAGCTGTCTAATCAGCTAGCTTCGTTGAGATACATGTACATCCAGGTTGCAAATGAGTATATGCAACGTAAGCAGAAGCCTACATGAACTTAGGCAGCTGTAGCTGAATTAGACTTTCCCATATCCTCATCTAGTTTCATTAACTAGCACTTTATTTTTGACCCTGTATAATTACGAGCATGGCATGGGCCTGCAGTAAAGTGCTGGGTGTGTAATTATAGGGCAGTGACAGACCCCACACCCAGAACCCTGTTTTTCTGGTCATCAGAAAGGAAAAGGCGGTTGGCGTTTTCCTTGCGTTTGTATCTCACTGGCACCTGGTTATTTTATCTGGATAATAGTCAGCCTCATGCTAGAGTGCTTCCAGTGCTCCTTTGGCATCCTCCATGTTTGCAGTACACTAAATATATCCTACCAAAAAGGGTTTAAAGGCTTACTAGATTATTGGGGAAAGTGTAGCAGCCTGTAAACATGTAGCAGTGTTAAATGACCCACAGTGGCATAAAACGCCTGTTCATGTTTACATTACACACTGTGTGTATGATATACAGCTTCACACTTTATGATGTACCATATGTGATTAATACACACACACACACACACACACACACACACACACACACACACACACACACACACACACACAGCTGCTCACAGCTGTTCCCGACTGTTCAATTTTTTTAGTGATTGTCCATTTACTTAAAGTCTGTTTATGCACCTAAATTCTATTGTGTTTTTTGTAAGAATAAAAACTGTTTATCAGACTTTGCAACTTAACTGCAGATGCAGTCTTCCATTTTTTCCCTGTTTTGCTGTCTTCCATGGAGACCTTTGTCAGTGACCAAGGCTTCTCAATTGAGTGCATCCTCTCAAAGTGGAGTTTAAGCTGTTCATGCACCAGTACAGACATAACAGGGCTTTTTAGTTGCAAAAGTCACATGTAAATGCTATATATAATGATTTAATAAAAAAAACAAAGGCTTTTATTTCATTGAGCCAAACCTGTGGGAGGCTGGAGAAGAAGGATGCTTTTCACTTATGTGCTAAACATATTTAATATCTGAAATGTACTTGTAATAGTTGCAGCATGTTGCTCTATAGCTTGGTGCAAACAATTCAGTGACAGTTCAGTGACTGGACCTGTTCTTTAGTTCACATGCTTTCTGAAAAAAATGAAGATCATAATGTCAGGAGCTTTCAAGAAAAATACTTAAAAAAGTAAAGTAAACTAATTGTCTTTTCAGTCATATACAGTACATAGTACACAGTGAAATGAAACAACATTACTCCTTCAGCGTGGTGCAACATAAGAACAAATACAGAGCACCTCAAGGCTACGTAACTGCAGAGAGGACAACAAATACAGAGTGCGAGGAGAGCCAGGGAGAGACTGCAACAAAGACAAAACACAAGAGTATCAAAAGACAACAGTTTATGCGGTTAACAACGGGAGCTACAGTATAAGTTTGAATTAATACAGTATTTTCACTGACATTTCATTTTAGTCATGAAGTGCACAGAATGCAAAGATAGAGGTAGACAGATTTGAATAATAATGGTGCAAATATATGCAGAGAATCTGCAGAATAAAATTTAATAAAACGGCATTTGCAGATGCAGTTGTTTTGTAAGTTGTTTTATGCAGAACAATTCAGTGTGTATGTGTATTGTGTTAGGAGAAGGAAGAAGTTCAGTTCAGGGGTGTTTGTTTGTGTATGTGGGGGGGGGGGTGGCAGTTAAGATTCAGTTCTGATTGGGGGAAGGAAATTGTTTCCTGTCTTGGCAGCTAAGGCCCATATGCTACGGAACCTTTTGCCAGACGGGAGGAGGTAGAAGAGAGTGTGTGAGTGGTATGTGGGGTCACCCGCAAAGCTGGGGGCTTGCAGATGCAGCATGTGGTGTAAACATCAATGGCAAAGGGCAGGGAAACAACGATCTTCTCAGCTGTTCCCAATATCCTCTGCTGGGTTCTGTGATCTGGAACGAAATCATTTCCATACCATGCTATGATGCAGCTACAGAGCATGCTCTCTTTAGAACGTTGTATGGACTGGGGGTAAGCGCTGTCCTTAATCTCCACAGGAAGTAGAGACGCTACTATCGCTACTACCTTCCTGGTGATACAGCTGGTGTTGTGGGTCCACGTGAGGTTCACTGTGATTTGAGCACCAGGGAGCTTGGTGCTTGGGTCAAGTAAGGCAGCTGTGATATTACTTTACGATAATGAGTCATTGATGACGAGTGTCAGTCAATAGCGGCAAATGGCATGAATCCATCTCCCTGTATGACAGTAATAGGAATTTCCAAGTAAAGGAAGGCCAAAATAAATATATTCAAAATTATGGATAGACCAGTGAAAGCTGAAGGTGTTGTGGAATTAACGTTTTTGGGTGTTTTTTGTAGGAGATGTTGCGGCTCTGCACAGAGGAACCCCTTTGTATGGACAGCCGTCCTGGTGGGGTGATGGTGATGCTGATGACGAGAACTCTTTCAAACAAGAGAATAAAGCATCTGGGATGAAAAAGGAGCCAGGTAAGCGTTTGTTTTATTTTATAGCAATTTTATCAAAATTTGCGTCTCTATCTTACATATTCAGATGTTCTGCAATGTTTTGTAATGACCCGGTGAAGAAAAAAACATTTGCCAAAAATGTGTTTAAATAGCAATTATTAATAAATAAACATGATACTACTAAATAATGTGCCATGTAATGTCAAAAAAATTAGCCTTTGCTGCTAGCTGAATCCAGGAGGACAGACCAGACAGACTGTTTGGTCCAGAGGTTAACAATCCTATTAACTTTGGCCATGCAAGAGTAACAGGATTGAGATTACTGAGCCTTTACCGCAGCAGGACGCCCAACTATATGTGGATTATAGACACTAGACGAAAGAAAATCAGTGTAGAGCCACTTTAATGAAGGAAGGGAACAATGAATCATGCTGTTAGTTGCAGTGGGTGGTTGGTGGTGGCCTACTGGGATGGATACTTGCCTCTGAATCAAGAGGTCATGGGTTCAAGTCCTACCTCTAGCATACCACAACTGGGTTCTTGAGCAAGACCCTTAACCCCAAGTTGCTCCAGGGAGACTGCCCCCTGTAGTTAGGGAATGGAAGTCACTTTGGATAAATGTCATAAATGTAATTAAAGGGTTTTACAGGGGTTTAAAGCGTGTCCTTCAGGTGCATCAAAACATTGTGATATTACAATGCAAAAAGGTGACAGTATGTATTGTGGACATGTGATAGTCCATCATCTGAGAATAAGAATCATATTAATTATGATATTTAGTCTTAAAGCATAACACCAGTGTTGATCAACAACCCAGTCCAGTCACTGTTAGTTACTGTTGAATACATTTCAAGTATATCTAACTGTGGACCCTTACTGTGTGAGGTGACTTGTCTTGAACACACTGAAAAATGATGTTTAGTCTTCTGCATCCTTCCTTGAAAGGAGTGTAGAATTCATCCTCTGCAACCTGGTGATGCTGATGATCAACAGAAGAGATGTTTACTATGATAGGAATTAGTTATGACTAAATGAAATTCATTTTTTGTAAATGTACCACACTTGCACAGTTCAGCGTGGTCAGATAGTCCCTTTTTCCATCCAAGGCTCAGAAACTCATTCATGCCCCTGGGTGCCTCTTAATTGAATTCTCCTTAGACAGCACCCTCTCTGTTAAGAACAGCAGTAAATATAGCCTCAGTCAGTGTTCCTGTACTTTCCTGAGCTAATATGTTGCAAATCAGGGGGAAAAAATGGACACAGAAGGGCATGGTTTATATAGGTCTCACATTTTTCCACCTCGTTGAACAGTGTGAGCTTTTTAAGAATCCGCGTACATGCATGTTAGATTACGGTTATGCCTGTGAAAAAGAGAGATGAACCCTCGTGCAACAGCTACCCACATCAAAGAACCTCTCCTATTTTTAGTCTGTGGCGAAGTCTTCTCTTCCTTTGTGAAAGGCAGTGGCGCTAGAGTAGCTAGGACGGAAGAGGGACAGAATGGAAAGGAGCCAGTGAATAGGCTCATTTGTAGCCAGGCCCAGCCCCCTTGTGTGCGTATTGTCACCGGAGGGTTTCTGCATTTGACTCTGTGTCATCAAACTGACGCACCTCCCAGAGATGGAACTTAACATGCCTTGTCTTTCGTAAGTACTGCTGTGTTTAATGTGCTTAAGATGATTTTGAGCATAGATGATAGTAAATTTGATTTGGAGGGACTGTTATTGTTATTGTGTCTATGTCCATATACAGCCATGTCCTGTTTCATATTGTCACTGTCATTAGAAAAGCTTGTGACTCTTTTTCAGTTGCTATTTTTATGTCATTCGGAAGCCCCATCTTCCCTTTACGTTGTTTGAACGTTTCATGTTGACTGGACTCATAGAAATGGTCTAAAATGTCATTGGCAATCTAAAGTTGACTTTCTTATCCCAAATCATTTTACTCTCTGCTGTTACTTATAAGGAACTACGTGGTATCAAGCCTAGTAAGAGTAATCACACTAATTGCATTGTTTGTGAAAGTCTGATGTTGATTGCAGTGTTGGGTTTTGGGAGAGTTTGGCTGGGTTATTTTTCTGATTTGAGTTTCGAACTGGGAGTTACATGTCTGAATTCAGAGGAAGTGCAACAGTATTTTTAAACAGGAAGTATCATCACCATTCTGACTGGATTTTATTTTAGAAAGCCCCTAGTAGCAAGAAGAAAATATAATATGGGATGAACTGCACAACTAATACAATAGTTGTGCAGTTTATTATTGATTTAGATGTTTGAGCCCTAAAAACTCCTTCCATTTCTCACTCTTGTAATCATTACAAAAGATCACAAACAGAAACCCAAATGCAGTGTTGTTTAGATGGCAATAGCAAAAACCCAGTGAACAGGCAAAAGCAAAAGATGGATATAAACCATCAAAATTCAAAACAGAAAGTGGGTCCAGAGTAACAGGCAGAGATCAGAAATTGAGACGCTGGACACAAACAGCACCTAAAGGCTTTGTATGCTTGAAGATCTCTACCTTTAAATAGTCTTTAAATTGTATGCGGGTGATTCTGATCTGTGGCTAGGTTGTGGCATGGGATGGATTTCAGGATCCGGACTCTCATCCTCACAGTTCGTGTAACTGCAGATCTCGTATTGGATGTTTTTAAATGGCTGCTGAAGCCTTAAGTTTAATAGCTGGATATTACCTGAACCTGGCGCTTAATAGGGTTTTGGGTTAAAATGAGAGACCGTGTCATGGTTCGGCCAGTGGCCGGGTAGGGCCACTGCTCTTTTGTTGTTTTTCAGGTTCTTTTATTTTGACGTCTGTCCGTTCGGTTCATGTATCACGTGCTTTTGTTGTCAGCTGTTTTCTGCTCACGTATCCTTAGTTCCCACCTGCCTGTGTTTTGCCCTCTGATTATGTTGTGTATTTAAGTCCTGTTTGTGTTCACGTTCCTTATGTGTCCATCGCCTTATTTTGAGCGCTTCAGTTTCCTGCCTGTTGTTTCTAGTCCTGAGTTTAGTAGCTGTATCCAGTGGCCCCTGTGCCTGTTTACTTTTGCCTTTTTGTAAATAAAACCTATCTGCATGGAGTCCTGGCTGTCTGCCCGTTCCTGCATGCTTCTAGGTAGCGCACGTCCGAGGCGGATTAGCCCAGACCGGTTCTCTGTCTAAAGCTGAAAATGAAAATAAAAAAGACTTTCAGTTTTACGTTCTTCTCTTTTTTTTAGCCAGATGTCATAATTCGCAGAAATAATTCTCAGAAGTCTACGTGATCAAATTGAAGGGATTGTCTTTTTTTTTTCTGCTGGTGCAAATATGCAAGGCTCAGTGCTCAAAATATGAAATCTAAAAAAAAACCAAGTGAAAATGTAAGGTTTATCATGTATTTACTAATAATTGTTCCAAAGGGTGCCATGTGTAGGAGTGTAAAGAGCCATTTGGACTGTCTGGATGGTGAAGCGTATGTCTTGTCACATTTGCATAAATTGCTACCAGGCAGTAACAATGGTCCTCCATTCTTCAGACATCTGTTATCAGCAAATTAAGTTACGCAATCATTAATAACAGGGTGTCCTAACTGGCTGTCATTAACCGTCCTGCTTCTTCATGGCAGATCTGATAAATTAAGTTATGACTGCACACTTTATTGTAAAATGCCTCCTGCAGAAGGAATTGTCAGATGCTAAAAGCTTGCTGTGTTGATTCTTCTGTGTGAGGTCATGACACCTGACTCCTGAGATGCTAATTTTCAATGTCCTCCCTTTCTGTGGCCCCACAGACAGCAAGGATGCCAAGCGGACGGATAAATCCAAAGAGAATGGCTTGGCTTCCTTAGGACCAGAGCCTAGTTACTTTGAGATTCCCAATAAAGACGGCCAAATGGCAGAAAACAGCATCCACGAGATCCCGACCAAGGACACAGAGGGCAATGCGGCCACAAAGTCCACCACAGGCAGTGCTACCGCACAGGCCAACACTTCGTTCACCATCGAGTTTGACAACACCTCTCCGGGGAAGGTAACCATTAAAGATCATGTGTCTCGACCAAGGCCCAAGAAGTCTCAGCCTGGGAGTAAAGAGCTCAGCACACTGCAGGCCGCCATCATGGCATCAGAGACCAAGGTGGCAGACTGGCTTGCCCAGAATGACCCTCCTCTGGTGAGACGTGAGTCCACGGAAGAGGACAGCAAGAGCATTAAGAGTGATGTGCCCGTCCACCTCAAGAGGTTGAAAGGTGAGTTGGTGCATTCTAGACTCACGTTTTATTACATGTGTTTTTATTACATGTGTTTTAATGACATTATTTCAGGAATTAAAAACTATATACCCTGTATCAGGGTGTTGTGGAATAATTATGCATGATTTATTAAGTTTTAAATTAATAACTCAAATGTGTTATATCAGTATCACACAAACAAAACAGCAGTGTTGAGGCAACATTTTATTTGTGTGCAGCTACGACAAAAGGTTTCTTATTTCCTGATAATGTAATTGCGGCTTAAGTGTTAAAATGTCCTGTTACGTATATAAATGTATTTAGAGCCTTGCTGTTGCATTCACTTGCTATTCTGATGTGATCAAAACATAATACTTTTACACCATTTCACATTTTCAGGACAGTCTACTTTTTCAATGAGACACAATACAGTACAAAACATTTCAGGGGAACAGCATCAGGGGAAGTTTTAGATGGAAATGGGCCCTTTAGCCAGTTGAACTAAGGGTAGAACAGGCTGTAGCTACACATATTTCACGATATGAAATGCACTGCATTTTTTCTTTACAATAAAATTAGGGCTGTAAAGCGATTCATTAAAATTAACTAGTTCATCGCAAATCTGGAAACCCAATATATAATATATAATGAACACACTCAGTCATCAATTTTACAAAGAAGGCTTTGTTTATTTGTTTTTTCCC
>JBBPDE010002339.1:0-11719 GCA_037974605.1 Nannopetersius ansorgii | reverse complement strand
CCGCCCCCCCCGTTAACCCCTAAACCTCCCGCCAAAAACCCACACATACCCCTCGTGTTCTTCACGTGTTCCTCCTGTACGCCACAATATGTTTAACATGTATGTCTGTTTGAGCGAGAGAAAGGGGGAAGGCAGCTTGGGAGTGTAAAGACCTGAGGCAATAAGATGAGAAGTCACATCACTCCCAGCCTTTCACCACCCACAGCGCTAGTACACAGCTAGCTGGGCAGCCTCTAGTAACTGCATTGTTACAATTTCACTTATCACACCCACAAGACTCTAAATTCTGGTGCCTCCCCATCAGCAAGAGAAATAAGCAACAGTGTTAGCAGTGATTTCAGACAAAACACATCACATAATTGACACTGACATCATTATGAACCACAGCATGGAGATTTCACAGCAGTGCCTCTGTTTTGATTATTTTATACAGAGGCCAGTGACAATGCTACTGCTGATACTGCAAAGATGTATGCATGCTATTGCTAGTGGTTGTATTTCAATTGTGCCAGATGCTGTATTGGGCTGGATGGTCTCTGCTGTGCAGTACTCTTACTAGGAGAGAAAAGTGGCAGTGGTCGTCCATTTCTAAGAAACTCACCAGCGAATATGCATCTGAATGGCTCTGTAGAGTTTTAAAATATGTGGTAGACTTGAGGTTTAAACTGTGCTGGAACAAACCAGATCTGGATTCGGCATCACACCATATTCTTTCATAACTGTTTTGGTCTTTTTGCTAATGAAAATGTAACAATCTTTGTATATTTCTGTTGCGGCATCTCTCTTCTGACCATATCCTCTCCCATTTGGGAGGGAAGTGTCCGCAAAGTCATGATCGCATTGTGTGTATATTATTTATTTTGGCTTTTTGCGTTGTTAAGTCTTACCAAAAAATCTGCACAGATCTAAGCAAATTTTGGTTTGAGTAAACCGTGCATTCTGTGATGTGGTAATCCTTGTTTTAGTTTTTCCATTTCTAATTGTCCTTTTGGTGTTATACCATTGATAAAGCCACCCCCATGTAATTTATGTATTTTTTTTCTACACACAACTCAAGAAAACGAAGAAAGGGTAAAACACAAACTCAGGCTCTCCTTTGAGGTGTTGGTCTAGCTTTGCTGCTAAGTTGATAACATCATCCAGATTCAGACCTGCATCTTGACAATGAGACTTTGGTAAACCACCAGAAGTGCTAAGTCGTTCTATCCACTATCTGCTACAAGGACCCTAATGCTTCCTAGGTGAAGCCAGGAATTTTTGCTCGACTGCTCCTGATCCGGATGGCTAAACACCCTCTTTAGAGGATAAATACAGGTGGACAAGTTAGATATTATAGAGCCCACAACCCTCCAGACAGCAGCAGCAGCAGCCCAGTCTTAAGTCTTAAGAATGTGTGAATAACAATGGAAATCTTTTGAGCGTCCATCAGTTCCAGATACTCAGTGAAATATAGCTCACATGACAGCATAAAGTTTACACATCCCACTGGGTCTCCCACATATCGCTCTGGTAAAGAAGCGTGATGTTTGCAATGGGTGATGGGAACGAGAGTCAGTGAAGAGGGTGTAGGAGAGAGGGTGTCAGTGAGCATAGGTAGAGAACCAGTTCAGAGGCTAACCGTGTAAGGTCAAGCCATTGGTGTTGTTAGTGGAGCTGGGAGTGCAGCTCAGGGGCAGCATCTACTGGTAAAGACATACCTGCTGTGTCTGTATAGTCGTTCGTTTCATCTGTCATGTCTGCAAATGGGATTCAGGTGTGGGAAACATTGAGATGCAGATACAGGAATTCAACGGGCAGATAGATCCTGTGTAATCCTTGCGGTTTTGTCCCAAAAACAAATTAGCATAAATACAAAAAGTCTCTTTGTGAAGCACATGCATAAACTCAAGCGCAGGCTTGCTGCACTGTAAACAGTCTGGCAGCTGAAAAAACAATGCCACTGGTAAAGATAGACAAACTCCGCTTCAAATGGGATCAGCCCTTCACGAATAAAATTGCCAGCCAGAGCAAACAGAAAGGTAATGGAAAGCAAGTCTGGCCTGATTGTAGCAGAGAGAGAGTTCTGCGAAAACACAGGTCAGAATGATGGTGACCACACATTGACTTACGGGTTAACTGGCTATAAATAGGGAAAGCAGAGGTATGTATCTGGTTAGTGGTGTTACTTAGCTAATCTACCAAAAAAAGGCAACATGAAACTAACCAAGACAACAGAGTAAACTGGACACATAACTCAAAGTGCAGCTAGTGACCTAGCGTTTAGGGCATTACGTCCGCGATCAGAAAGTTGTAGATTCAAATCCCAGGATGGCTAGTGACCCATTAGCAAGGTACTGTCCACACACACTGCTCCTCTGATGCTGTGTTACTAAATATGTGCTGCTTCTTTTGCTGAAATGCAGAGAAATGCAGAAAGAATTTTGTGCTGTTCATGCTGTGTGCTGTGGTGTGTTGATGTAGGAAATGGTAAAAAAACAAACTCACAATTTATTACAGTGCCATCAACAAAAAATGTAATTCCTGATAATCATGGTTGTAACACCATGTTTTTCATTATTGCTTATCCTTTTGATCTTTGTCAAAATATTGACAAGAATATCACCCTTAAAATACTGACAAAAATTTAAATATGAAATGTATAGATTATTAGGAGATACATGGCCAAATTCCCTTTTAATAAAGTAAATACAGGGACAGTGAATGCATACAAAATGATCTAAAACAATTCCTCCATAAAGAATCTCTCAAAACTCTCTGATCCCCTGCTTCTTCAGCTAATTTCCCAGGCCTTATATGAGCTTTAGGTCAAGAGACAGTGAGAGCCATTGTAAAACCTTGATTCTGTGGCTCCTTTTTGTACTGATTCTGAAAAGTACTTTGGCTGCTGGAAAATCCAGTCACGGCCCAGTTTATGCTTCTTGGTTCAGACAGTCAAGTTTTGATTTAACATCTGCTTGTTTTTAATGAAGTTAATGATATCCTGTTTAATAATATGTTTTCCCCAATATTACAGATTCCCCACCATATTTCACAGCCAGTGTGAAGTACCTTCTGCATAGGACATCTTTATCACCTTTGCTGTTTGTTGCATTGCATCTAATCAAAGTTTAGGTCACGTTCTGGTTGAAATGTCTAATTAATGTCTTAGATTCACCAACTAATAATTTTGCCAGATGAATCATCCTTCTTAGTGTGCATGGGATCAGTATAGTCATCTATTTGCTTCCAGGCAGATTTGTAACATTTCCAGCTTCTTTAAACTCAAATCAAAATCTCTATCAGAGATGGCCAGCAAGAAAGTGTTACTATGTACAGTAAGGAAGCCAGTCTTTTGTTTCCTCAATGGAATTAAGATGATACTATTTTCTATTTTATGAGGCCCATTGATCTTAGTCAACACATAACCATTTCAGTTCATTAAATAAAAAGGACTGGCTCAATTTTGACCTGGTTTCAAATTGGTGCTCAAAATATATTTCAAGTCCTCTGGAAACAAGAGCTAAACCATTATTCATATTTCATGAAATAGCCTGGTAGGCATGTTGTAGAAGATAGGAGACATCTTGAAGGAGAAGGAGAGAGAGTTTATTAAAACAACACCCCTGGCCCAACACTAAATCACAAAAAAACATTGGCAGATATTAACCTCATGACATCTCTTATGGAACACAGTAATATCATTGTGGTATCATGTAGTGTACTTGGAGTTATGAAAATTTTCCACTGATAGGTCAGAGGAATTCCCCTTTTATTTCCTTTGATCAGTGGAGATAAAACATCACTCTTCTGCTCAATGAGCAAGCAAAATGCTGTACCAATAAACTGAGCAGACAAAACCTTTTTATTGGACTTTTCAGAGGATTTTTGCCAACTTTTCCCCAATTTAGTCATGTTCAGTTCCCTCTAAACAAACAGTACCACCCATATGGCATACTGAAGGCTTGCATGTGCTTCCCATGAGTCATATGAATAGCTACAACATATTTTCATACTGCTAATGCATAGTCATTAGACAGCTTACCACCCTACTAACCACCAATTCTGGCTAGTATCAAGCTGAATGATGGAGGTAAGAGGGAGGATCATCACATCCGCTTAAAGAGAGCAAGGCCAAATATACTCTCTTGTGTTTCTACTGCAGGGTACTGCCTCCACTGGACTCTGCTATTCTCTCTTTGCTTTTTATGCACCTGAGACCTCTTTTGTTACAATTTCACTTATGCTGCCTTCACATGCTATGGGAAAGATGATCCTTTCCAGCTGTGATTTGGAAATTATGAGTGCGTTGTGTTCAAGTGCTTTGTTGTTGTAGTGAAGAAAAAACATGGCGGACCCAAAGTTTGTCTTGAGCAGTTACTGGTGGCAATATGTAGCAGAGATGCATCATGGGAAATGTAGGCTTTTAAAATGCTACTGATTTTCCAGAAAACGTTTGAAAGCTTTAGATATAGAACACACATCATATCAGGAAATGTAGCTATTTTTCTAAATGTGTGCAAAATATGTATAATAGTGTCACAGGTCAGCCACAAGGTAAGATGAGGTTCTCTTGCTTGATTGTGTTCTTCAGCATGTTGAATAGTCAAAGTTGATCTCATCTCGGCAATTTAAAAAATGTAAACAATTCTCCCATTTCCCCAGTGAGGGGGTGTTCATGTGCAGTTTTCAAGTTTTCTGGTATTTACCATAATTCCCATGGAATGTGAAGGCACCATTTGTACCCCCTTAATGTAGCTGATAGTTCTTCACAAAACTGTCATCTACAGCACAACAAGCACAGTAATAGTTTTCATGTTTTGGTAGCTGCTCAGCTCGTTTGGAAAGACAAAAGAGTTGGTACTAGGTACCAGGTACTATATTTGCCTAAAAGAGAACTGGAAAACTCCAGTATATCCAGCCATTCAGTGGAAACATAAGTTTGGACGCCTCGCCTCAGCACCACAGGTGACCAAACTTGAGATCTCCTGATTACAAGGCCAAACCTTAGACTCTGTATATGTGATATAATCCCTTTAATCTAATCAAAGCTGTGTTCAATTATGAAAGGAAATGAAATATTGTGCAGTCATTATAATAGGCAGGACCATTCAACAGAGGTGAAAGACCCTATCTCTGGTGTTGATACATTCCAGTCTGTATGACTGCTGATTATTTTAATTGAAACCTTATCTATTCAGTCTGCCTAGTCATGCCTAATGAAGACATTTTCCATCATCTCCCTCCTGTGCTAGCTTGTCTCATTGCATTCATGCAATATCTGATTACAGACAGCAGATGCCATTTACAGAAGCTCATAACTAATTCAGAGACCAATAGAAAACCGTCCACTCTCTGTTCAACAAATGTAGGCTTAATATCATTACATCAAACAAAATTACCAGCACCCAAAGAAATTCATGTATGCCACAGCAATGTATATCCACATGTGTGGAGGACAGTATAACCCCAATACAGTCTCCTGTTAAGTGTCCAAATGCTAACAACAGCTCAATTATGAGACACACAGAAGTGAGTTAGCATACCTTCTTCTGGCGTTTATTGCATCTCAGACTATCCTCTAGGAGGATCCATTAATCATAGTGAGTGATTCTGCTGCGTGAATCTCAACTTTCCTCGCTGTTGCCAAGGCATGATTAGTGGCTAACCAGCAGGCGTGTGTTGGCCCCCTGTCAACCCTTTCTATAAGAATGACCTGTCAATCAGCATGAAGCAAAGATACATTTACCCAAAATAACAACTGCCAAACTTTACCAGGGATTTATTCAAGCAAAGACTCATACCAATTCAGAAGGTAAATTTAAAAACACTGTACGTCCAAAACTATCCAAATACCTGTCTTAATTAGTGCATTTAACTGCTTTTCGTTCAGTTATACATTCAGCTTGTAAATCTCCGTAGAAAAGCACTGCCAATAGAATGAGATAGGGGTGGCACAAATAAGATAAGCCTAATGCCACTTGTCAACTAAAGAGGTATGAAGCCTCCAGCACTGAACTGTAGCGTAATGGAACCGAAGTATCAGAAGTGGTCAATACCTTTAGGTTGAGCTGGAGTGGTGTTTGTGAAAAAAAATTGCAAAAAAATTATTAAGCAACAGGAGCCGACTTCATTAATGCTGTTGTGTCAAGAGGAGTACAAAGTCTCTATCATACCCCTGTGTCACGGTTGCCTCGCCTTCCCCCTTCAGACACCGCTCCGTTTCCCCTGAGTATTGATCCTCCCTTCCATTCTGTCTGTTCCTGCCTGTATCGCAATCCCCCTCCATTCCTCCCTTCATTCCTTTCTCCCTTGTGTGTCTTCCCGCTCCGTTTGTGTTACAGCCCATCCTTATCAATTACACCTGTGTCTTGTCACGTTAATCCCCATCTCACCTGTCTTCCATCCCCTTCTCACTATTTAAACCCAGTCTGGCCTCGAGTCGAACATGCCCGTATTTGTCCTCCTTATGTGTTCATGCCATGCTGTTATTCTGTTTTTGCCAAGTGTCTTGCCTGTTTGCTTATGTTTTGTTTTCTCCTGTTTTTGTTTGCAGACTCATGCTCTCCCACTTTGAGTTAGTGGTTTTGCCCTGAGGTTTCTGATCCCTGAGTTCTTCGTTTGCCCTCGCCTGCCTGCGAGCAGCCCCGCCTGTGTTTTCCTTTCTTGTCACTGGAGCACGAGTCTTGCCTTTGTTGCTTTTCGTTTTTGTTTTGTTCTGTCCGAGTCGGGGTGCATTTCTGTTTCTGTGTGTTTTATATGCTTCTGTTTCATTAAATAGTGTTTTGTTTTCATCTAACGTTGCGTCCTCTCCCCTCTCCCTTAAAACACACCATGACATCCTGGTTAAAAAAAATGGATGAGCAGGTGTCTACAGATTTATGTACATCTTGTTCATGAACAGTTTTAGAATATTGTTGCTGGTAATAGTATTATCTGAATGAAACCAACACATTTAGACAAGCAATTATTTAACCTTAATTAAGCTTTGTTAAAATGTTGAAGGATGTTGAATTGATTACACCAAGATAGAGTATAAAACAAACAAAATTATATAATTGCTCCATTCTGCTGACTTTACTTGATTGTATGTTGCCTCTTGTTACAGTATGCCAATAGTACAAGATGCCAATAGTACAAGCTTTTACATCACTTACAATATTTTCATAAAACAAGCGATGATTCCACTTCATTGTCCCTGTTGGCGAGCAGTGATGGTGGAATATGCTGCTGCTGAGAGCCATGTGGTCAGTACAGATCTACCGAGCCTTAAGGTACAAGGCCCAAGCCAAAGAAGATGAAAACACACAACAGGACTGGGTCCACCTCCAGGCAGCGTGTGCTTGGCAGATTACAGTCAGCAGGCCGGCCAGCTCCCTACAGCAGCTAACAGGGATTCAGCATTTGGTTGTGGAAAAAGTCAAATAAACAATGTTTTTGTACCCATTTTGAATCTTTGCAAGCATTACTGAACCAAGAAAGTAGAAGTGAGATGAGACCTTCTTACTGTCTCTCTGAAGGCAAAGACTTCATAGCATATTCACCATTTCTGGCAGCACTGGCTAGCGACGTTACGTTGTTTTGTTGTAAACTGGGAGCATGCCAGACTAGTTGAGAGCCAAAAGCACTATGTTTTTGTCACCACATCATCACCACCCCACTGTAAATCCTGAACAGTCTGACAGAAGAGCCTAACTGTGATGTCTTCTGCCAGAGAATCTCTGATATCGTGCATCTGTTCTTCTCTTCTTCTTTTTTCCTGTGAAGCTGAGATTAATAGGCAGACTATGGCAGGCAAACACATAAGGTTTGTTAAAGAGAATTTCTACTCTAAGCTCGATGGCTTCTCTTTTTCGGCAAAACAACAGATGCCTGGATGAGAACTACGTTCCAGGGAAGACTAGGTGCAGGACGGCCCCATTCTTCATGTATAACTGCAGAGATAAATGACTGTTGGTTTGAACAGTTACACTGATTTCCAGTGTTGGGCAAGCTACTTAGAAAATGTAGTGAGCTAAGCTATCAGTTATTCTACATTGAATTAAGCTTAACTACACTAAAGCTACTGCCCTGAGAAATGTAGCAAGCTAAGCTACAGCAACATGATTTGTAGTTTACTACATCTAAGCTATTTTTTTTTTTAATTGAACTAACTTCAAATCAGTGCTACCTCAGTGAAAACACATTTTTTCTCCATTGTCTCAGTCAGCGTCACGAACTTCTCTAGGTACGGCCACGGCGATTCCCGCCTCGGGATCAATTCCTCTCCGTCCTCTGCTATCTTTCCAAAAAGTAATCCATTTCTTGTGTGTTCGCCCAAGCATGTCATGCGTCCAGTGCAGAAGGTGGCGCTAACACCAAAAAACTCATTGCCAACCGCAGTAAGAAGTCACTGTCATTATTGTGGCTGCATTGGCCCGTGTATGGTGGTGGCGCCATATACTGATCTAGGATCAGTGATCCGTAGCATTTGTATTCCTGATTTGTGCTTAAGCGTCAGAAATGCTTTGGTAAATGTAGCGTTAGCTTGTGTGGACGCTACCGCACTACTTGATCAATGAAAGAGCTTCGCTACTGAAAAGCTATTTGATTTGGAAAACAGCGATGCTACCAACATGCTACTGAGAAATGTAGTTAAACTAGTAGCGTCACTACTTGTAGCGACGCTACTGCCCATCACTGCTGATTTCTTCACGCTTTGCATTTGCCTAACCTTTGGCTAATGAAAACATGGATTTATGCCCCACTGATTATATTTTCAGATAAAAGGTTCTCTTCCACAGAGCTAAACAGAAAGCCATATCTGCATTAACGAGTGACATAAAAGCATTTATGTAGTGAAGTATTTAAAAAAATAAATGACATTTTTTTACACCTATATGATACCATATTCTGTTATATAGCTGAAATCGTCACAAATTGAATTTTGAAGGGAAATTAGGATATTCTGATTCAATCCTATAACAAATCTACCCTTTGAGCTTGATTGAGTATTTTTAAATGTTGTTCTTCAACAGAGGGCTGCAATAAAAATTACAATGCCTATCTATTGTTACTGAAATTGTTTCCAAAACTGTTTTCCTTAACACTAATATTTTGTTACTAAAATAACAATTTTGACATAGGAAGTTCTCTCTGGCGGTGTGAATAGGGTACTTTATCGGTGTGTCAAATCACAGGGTACAATAAATAGTCTCCATTAATCATGGCATATATTCAGCAAAAAGCATTCGTAAGTCAGTTTGGCTCATGTGTCATAGACAGTAATATTGTTACCTTCACCAATTTCTTCTCATTATTCACCTTTTGCAGCACCAAAACTTGACAGAGCTACTGGCTTGGCAAAACCAGGCTCATCTCCAGCTCAGCAACAATTGTATTGTATAATTATCTTGTTTGTTAATTTCAAGCACAGCTGGGTGGTCAGGGGTGTTTATCACTGGATTGGCTAAGTCACATGGACATTTACTAGCCCTTCCAGTTTTTCGAGCACTCACCAATCCAGTCCACTGTTTTTTCACCAGTCAACTGTTTTTTTAGGATTAATGCAGCTGATCAGGAAGCAACAAAAGAACTGCTCTAAGAAACAATGGGATAAGAGGCACTATAAAAGCAGTCTTTCTTCTATGGTCACACTGCATTCTTGCTCTGTTAGCATGGTCTATTATTTAATATCTGGCAGGTTATGGGCACCTATATACCCTGTGATGGAAGTGCTAAGTGAAAGATGATTGCTTGATATCTGCTAAAGACGTTTCCTTGTCATCTGTTGCACAGTGTGTAAACAAATGCCATTGCTTAAGAGCTTCCTATGAAGACCTCTTTGGACATGAATGAGCTCCCACCAACTTGAGAAATAGAGTTAATATGTGATGGACATATAGCCAATGTATTCATCCTTCATCATTTATAGCTCACCACTCCCCCCCACCAACAGGCTACGTGCACATACTGCGGACGAGTCAAGGGCATGCTGTTTTTCAGCCCCTGTGAGGCAGATGGCTTTCTTTCTGACAGGCAATTCAAACCTGTACAGCTCCAGCTACTGTGTAACTACTACACAGCCATGAGTTCATGAAGAGCACAGTGCAGAAATGTGGGACAGAGGAGAAGCCCCCCACCTATATACCTATATCAAGAAAGCCTGGCAGAACTATACATATCATTAAAGCACATGTTGTACAGTAGTAAATATACATTTTTTTCTACCCCAGCCTTTCCAGAGGAAGCAACAGCAGATGTCGAAATGTTCATTTTGCAGTTAGGCAGCTTCTGAGGTAAATGCTTGCTCATACTAATGGCCAGCTGCTTACATCTTACACTAAAGTTTGAAGAAAGGTTTAAAAATATGGCTTTTTTCTTGCAGAAAACAAACACTAAATAAAATATATTATCATGTAAAACACTGGAATGCCAAAAGGAGTCACTCAAGAGGGGTGGTTCTTCCCTCTTACTGAAATTATAAGGCTATTATTGTGAAATGGCTATGGTTATAATATGGCTGTGGACAAAAGGTTAAAAAGGCCTTTACAATGCATGATCTTGGGGCTCATTCTAATCAACACCATAATACTGGCTTTATCTTTAATTTATTTACAATATTAGGCTGCATTATAGGTACAATATAAGTTGTATGTACATTGTAATGCATTGTATTGTCTTGTACATTGTACATTATATTGTTCTGTATACTATATCAGAAAAGAATGAGCCTGCAAGGAATCCAATATTTACACTCTCAATAGTACCAGTTATGTATGCTTTATTAATAAACTCAACAAACTGACGAATAAAAGTCCTACCAATGGGATTATACAATAGATTGTGGTGCTGTGTGCAGTAGGGTGCAAAGTCATGCAGAACCTAAAAATATATAAATATAATATAAACCAATATTTTCACGTCTGATGATTGAAGTAGAGTTTCTGAGTGGGTTAGGTGAATAAAGTCCTTTTGACCCCCCCACTCCCCCCTTCTTAAAGATGGGGTGTGTGTGTGTGGGGGGGGTGGGGGGTGGGGGGTTGGGGGTGGTTCTGCCGTCAACCAGCACCAATCTGTGCGTGCTTGGAAGAGGGGGCGGGAAGGTTAGTTTGTTGGAGAGGGCGGAATCCACTAGGTTCGTGGCTCTCCTTGTGTTACCCAGTCCGCTGCGCCGCGCCGCGCCGTCTACAGCTGAAGTCTTTCACACAGCCCGAGCGGACGAAAATAAAGGATCGACCTAAAGGAAGAAAAGAAACGTGGTGGTGAAGAGAGGAGACGGTGTGTAAAATCTGAGAAGGAGAAGTGTTCTGCTTATAGTGAGGTGGGTGACTCGTGCGTTTCCCCTTCGTCTCGCGTGCTGTGATGCGTTATCCGTAAACGCCGAGAAAGGCATGGAGGGACATTTGTGGAAAATGCTGCAGTGTTTAATTCTCTGGTAACTGTGTGTGTATATGTATGTGTATGTGTCATGGGAGGCACGTATTTGTTCCGAGATCTAACAGGTCTCCCTTCATTGATGCTCCGCAAAGAAGTGCAGGGTGCTGATGCAGATGCTGAATACCGCGCCAAGAGAGCCGAGATAGCATGCTTCTTCTCTAGCAAAGTGTGAGAGGACAGATGCAGCACCGATACTATATATATAGCCTATATTTTTATGTGTGTGTGTGTGTGTGTGTGTGTGTGTGTATTTGTGTGCGTGTGTGTGTGTGTGTGTGTGTGTGTGTGTGTGTGTGTGTGTGTGTGTGTGTGTGTGTGTGTGTGT
>JBBPDE010002228.1:0-11725 GCA_037974605.1 Nannopetersius ansorgii | reverse complement strand
GCAAGACCCTTAACCCCAAGTTGCTCCAGGGAGATTGTCCCCTGTAATTAGGAATTGGAAGTCGCTTTGGATAAAAAATGTAAAATAACTCAAACTACACAAACTACACAAACAAACACACACACACACACTAATGTAGATCCATAAAATAACACACAGCGTCACCTGTAGTTAAGAGCTGATTTTGTTAAAATTATCCCAAACTTTTAAACAGTTGTGCAATTTATTTCAGTGCTGCTTGAGTTCATGCCCTGCACTAGTTTTGACCATCCTGGTTTAAGAAAGAAATATTTTAGCAAAGTCACATCAGTGTAGAATCAAAGGCGTCCTTTTTACAAAACAGTCTGTTTTTACAAACCGCCTGAGTAGCAGGAGTGATGATCTACAGTCATAAATCTGTAGGAAACTGATCCAAGATCAGGGAGCAGCAGTCTGAAGCTCAGCTTTTACAGCTCACAGTATTGTCATACTATGTCCTAAGCCAGATCCACAAGACTGAGCCACCTTAATGAAGAGCTGGCTGTTTGAGGCTCCAGAATTTTTTTGGGGATGAAAAGTTTTGAGGGAATATTAATTTAAAGTATTATTACCTTTAGCCTTATAGCTCCAATTCTGAAGTACATATATATATATACTTTTCATTTCATTTTAAACTCAGATTAATGCATTACCCTTAAAGAAAATGTAAAGGTAACCCTGTATTCAAACTTAAAATCCCTGCCAAGATATGCAACCGGGAAGGTCACAGGGCAAAAGTATTAGGACACCGCGGCAAGGTGAACAGGTCCCCTTGTGTGAAGCCATTCAGAAAAAATATATTTATTGCCACAAAAAAGCAAAACAGGCAGAGGGTATTTGCAGTTTCCGCGTTATTGTGGGGATTTCTGCGTAAAACTATGAGGTTCTCCAAAAATTCCATGCGTGACCGAATCCGTGACTCCTGATCCGCGTAAAACTGGGGGATTACTGTATATGTATTAGGGCTGTCAGTAGATCAAGATATTTAATCGCGATTAATCTCATGTTTACTATAGTTAACTCACGATTAACTCACTTTAAGTCTGTCCTAAACATACTGTTTTTAATATTCTTATCAACATACGAGAAGACAGATATGAAAAATATGAACAAAAGTGAAATAACATTTGGTTTGCAAACACTTTAATTTTAAAGCCCTAATACACACACATACTATACATATACACACATATTTACACAAATATATACACACACACACATACATATATACACACAAATATATATACACACAGACACACATATATATACACACACACTCAAATATATATATATAATTTAAAAAAATATTTTATTGTTTTAAGTTCATTAAACTCCTACGTCTCGGGTGGTTTTCACGGGGTCAAGCGCCCAGTTGAGGCTGTCTATATTATATGGACCATTACACCACCAGTGACTTTAATGACACTGCAAGATACGTAGGGGGACTTTGAGGGTAACTTGTTTTTCTATTACGAATTAGATAAATGGCATTGGAAAATAGCTTTGGTTTTATGTTTGATTTGTTTACATTAATGTTTAAGTAGAGATTTACAAGAAACATTTGAACTGCAACTCTGTTAAAGGGAACACTGCTGTTATTTTGTTTCAAGTGTTTAAACCAAATGTTCTTGCAGCTTTGTATGATTGCAGGTCTGAGAGTGTATTTGACAAATTTACCTGCAGCATCTTTAAGGCCTAATCGTCCTGCACTTACTGACCCTGTTAGGTGTTGTGTGTGTGTGTGTTACATGCAGCATGCAGACAATGACCCATTCACAACACGTCATTCAAAAATGAAAATGTATGTTTTTGCTCACACAGTACTGTGCAAAAAGTCTTAAGCGACGCTTTCATTTATAATTTGCTTTGAATTGGTTTAGCAAATATACTATTTTCTGTCTGTCAAACTGTCTTACCTTTGGCATACTGAGTAGATTAAATTAAATGTAAACAATGTTTTACTGCCTAAAGATAGAAGGTGCCAAGATAAAGGTGCTCCCACCACTCAGCGTTGAGCACCACCAGTATACTTATCAACAGCCTGATCATCTGGTATCGTCACACCCATTTCTTCACTGGTTCAGACCCCAAGTTAGATGCTCTTTGATATGCTTAAATGATTCGTACACTGATTTGTCGCTTAACAAATCAAAACAAAATAACATTCCTCTGAAACTGGTCAGGTGCAGGGACTGGACTGAAAATAAAGTCTTTGGAAGTCTTTCAGGAAGCCTGGAGAACTGTTCCTCAAGACTACATTAAAAACTTGGAAGCAAAATATGAAGAAATGAGGCGTGGCCCATCAAGACTTTTTTCCAGTACTGCATGTTAAATGTTTTGTAAACAAATCCCAATATCTCACATCCCACACACTAAATATGAGTCAATGGAGCCACTGTGTGAGACAACCACTTCCAATATATGATCCTCATGACCTCCAGCTGGGCAGGAACTAGTAAGCGGTGCTAATCAGGAATCTGGGTCCACAGCAGTCTCAGTTACCCTCCTGAACTCTGATCCGTTCCACTTCACTGGGCAGCTGGTGGCCTAGTGGTTAGGGCGTTTGCCCTGCGATCAGGAAGTTGTGGGTTCAATTCCCAAGGCTTCTATGCACCACTATGCACACACTGGTCTTCGGCGGCTGTGTTCCTGGCTGTTCTCTGCTTCGCTTGGTGAATGGATTATATGCAGGGTAGAAATTTTGTGCTTTTAACACTGTGTGATGTGTTCGCGTATAACAGAATGGTCACTTTAGGGCAGAATCATAACCTAAAGGATACGCAGCAGGACTGGGGCAACACAGTCAAATAGGCATCAATAACACTGTTTCCTTGCTCTATAAACCTGTGGGGACGATATGACGTGGTGGGGCCTGGGGTTTGGGGAGTGCGCATAGAGATCTACGTCTCAGCTTTTGTTCGATTGGGACAAACGAATGATGTTGAAAAGTGCAGGGGCATGCTATATGGGTCTTCTTTAAGCATTATTGGAGCTGTGCTTTTAGTCAGAATCCAGCAGTTTGTGTTTGGTCATTATCCATGTGTCATACTATACTCCAACCAACAAAAAAAACAAATAAACAATACCCAAGATGACCACAGGCCTTACAATGTCCCATGTCTTTAAGTTGTCTGGAAACCCTTTAAAACAGTATTAAGTTAAACAGTATTAATAAGGTTATGGACAAAATACTGTAATCACGAAATGCAACCCAGTATATTAAACACGCTGTTAAACTCCTGATGACTCAAGACTGGCCTGAATTAGATAATGTATTCTGACCAAAATAACTAATTCGTTGGATCACAATAATGTCCTGATTCCTCAAACCCTCCTTCAAAACGTCTTGTCAGGACGCTGACATCACAGGAGAGGGCTTACGTGCATCTAGAAGTCTTTTGTTGCTCGGTACTGGCTTGACTTGATTTGACTTTATTTGCCTTTTTTATTTTCCACTATGCATATCAGGTATCTAGTACCATATACCTGTTACTATTTTTCATATTTCTGCATGGCTCTAAGCAAGCTGGTACCAAAATGTGATGTAAAAACACTGCTGACTCCTTATTGGTCAGAGAATCGTTACACGTGACACAGGATATCCTCAAACATCCTGCATTTTTTTTTAACCACCAGGTTCTCAAAGCAACAGCTTGGGCTGCACAATATATTGCCTGTTAGCTGTCTCTGTGATAATCACAAGGTAATAACAACTATACAATAACTATATGTGTTGTGCTGGTCCCAATTGAGTAACATGACCACTTTAGCACTGTAATTTAATTTTCCATTTGGAAATGAAACAAAAATGATCTAACTGGGCCTATTGATTATAGACAATCATTGTTTATTTGTTATGGGAGTTATATGACTTCTATTCTTTCATTAAAAATCTTCTCTAATGCTCATATGATCCATTCGGTCATTCAGACTGACTGTAATGGAATACACATATGGACAATAACCCTGTTTGGTAATCATAGTTTTGGTGATGTCTCAAAGATAATACATTTAAATGTATCTCCTTATTCTGGCTACAGCACTTTAGCCCTGCCTAAAATTACACTTTTGATCGATTGCATGAGGACCTTGATTTATCAGAACTAGGGTTGTCAGTCGATTAAAAAATATTTAATCGCGATTAATCTCATGTTTGCCCTAGTTAACTTGCGATTAATCACACCTTTAAGTCTGTCCTAAACATACTGTTTTTAATACTCTAAACAACATAGGAGTGAACAAGTATGTCTGCTTTTGCGCAGGTTTATGTTTATTAATGAGTCAATATTGTCAACATTAAAAAAAAATCTTATGCATATACATATAGCATCTGAAAAGAGGGAACTCCATATATAAGTCTATGTATCTGAATGTAGTGTTAACACTAGAACAGCTGACTGCATCAATTGTAATTTGTAATCAATTGTAAGTAATTTCATCAGGCTCAGGATAAGAATCAGAATTCCATATATCCCTGTTAATCATTACTGCAATACTCATCTCTGTAATACTGATATCGTAATATATCAGCTGTAATATACAAATAAGTATCTAGACAACCACAGCATTTCTGACAGGGTGACCAGTCCCATCTCCGGGTGAGTTACAGGTTGTTCTGATGAATCAATTGTTTTTAAAGAGCCCTTATTCTACATTTTCCTCCTGTTTTCAAAACAATAGTTCATAACTTTTACATAACCACTTTCTATTCTTCGTTTATTCTTTCTCTTCCTGTGTCTAATGCATGGGCCATTTGATATTTTGGGCATTGCAATCGAAACACGTAGCAGTAAATTTGCAATACTGATATTTTATCTTTTTCATGCAGCTCTATACACAAATAATTGTTACTTGCAACAACTATGGAATAGTACATAATGTTAAACAAAGTTTCCCAGTGGGAAACTGGTCCTTCATTTGTCCTCTTATATCGAAAGTTAATGCACAACCAAGTAATTCTTGGCTAGTCATTCTGGACCTTCTCTGCTGATCGTCATGAAAATTTGGAGGCAATGTAAAAAGGCAGCTTGCTTTTTTAAAATATTAAAAAGAATAAGTTAACATAATGAAACTAAAATCATCTTAGGTTAGATAAGACCAACAATAGTTATAATGAATTATAATTCAAACAGAAAACACAGTATTACGGTAATCATTTGGCAGTATCAATGTCAGGAGGCACAATGTGGTCAAATAATACCACCCTGACATTGGTGTTTCCTTCAACTGGTGGCAAAAACCATTTGTTAGCATGTCAGCATGAGGTACCCCTTGAACAGAAAAGGCAGCTAAAGGTGAATTAATGTTTGGGAGAAGAACCTCTAGCATCTTGTCAGCTGCTTACTGCAGTCATTGCTTACTTTTGTCACACGGTGGAGACTGGACCTTCTCCTGGAGGAGAGTTTAGCCACTATGCTAATTTAACCCTTAAAATGCAAGCGGCACAATTTACCAGCACAATCAAGTTATGATCATTTAAAAAACATAATAATAACAGCCACTAATGGGTTTTTTAAAACGAACTCACATGCAAATGCCCCTAAAGAACAAAAATTGGAAACAATCGAAAATAAAACAAGAAGAGAGCGGCGGCATGTTAAGCGAAATCGCAGAAAACAGTGAGCATGTAGGAGAGCAAACACTATTTATTTGTTGAAATAAGGTTTTACTAATGAGCTTCGAGTTCTAAGGGTTAATGCACCTGATCCAGTGGAGCAAGGCCCATGAGGTTATGGAGGTTCCTCCAGGTCTGTACACCCTTCTAAAAAGCACAGACATTTTAACAAGTGATGCAGGGCATGAATTCTTCCACCACCACCTCACATTCAGAACCAGCAGCACTGGTGTTCAGTCCTATAGATGACATTAGAGGACATCAGTGCACTTAAACAGGACACTGGCCCAGACTGAGGTCAGCCCAAAAGCTACTGTGGGGAGCCACACCGGAAAAGTGCCCATCAATTGGAAAACCAACTGTGGGGCCGTGTGTAAATCAATGAGAAGCTGCATGAATGGAAGAGACTGTCCTGAAACAGAGGGTTCAGAGTCACACTGGGACAGAGACACAGGGACAGAGGACACAGCTGCTTTACTGGGAGACACATACAGCGTTTATATGACAGATTAATCTGTAGACTATTCAACTTCAACTTGATCATGAAACAATTCTGCCTTTTCCATTTCTCTTCTCCTCGCCCCCAAATTTTCAGCTATAGAAGTCATATTTCTGCCTATAGTCCCTGTAGTATTTCATTCTGTCAGACTGAACACATGGATCATATGAGCGTTATAGAGCATTAAAGAGAGCTTAGAAAAGAAACCATAGAAGCCATATTGCCCCCTGCACTTCATACAGCATATTACAGTCTGTCAGTATGACTGTGTAGATCATATGAACATTATAGAACAATATAGAGCAGTACAGAGTATTACAGAATACTACAGAGCATTATAGATTATTATAGAGCACAAAAGACTGGGTCATACGAACATGCTTTTATTCTGAAGTACATAGACACCCACTCAGTGGGGAACAGCCACTCAGTGCTGAGTCGAGTTGCCCAGGAATGAAAATTTGCTTTGATTTCCTCTCCCTACTTGTTCACTCAGTTTCTTTCTACACCACCAATCAGGAAAAGGAAAAAAGGACATAACCCAAAAAGCCCACACCATCCCACCATAAGCACCAGGATGGTGCTTTATGCCATGAATCTGCAGATTAAAACTGTGCAGGGAGGAGGGAGCACCCTGAACTTTAGGGAAGACTGGTGTCTCCTCTTTTCCTAAAACTGGTTAAATGAGGACTGAATCTCTTTCTTGAACACTGGTCCTGAATGGCCCCTGTGAGAATTAATGGGAACTGTAGGTGGTGGCGGAGGGGATACTGGACAAAATGTGACCATATGTGTGAGACATTGTGTGAGATGTGACCACAAAGTGTGAGACACTGTGTGAAATGTGACAAAACACTCAATAACTGTTTTCATCTGTCTAAAACAAAGTAAAATATTGATTAAAACAAAGCATTTAAGAGGAACTGATCTGCAAAAATTACCCCCCTTTAACCCCAAATTTGGTCTGCCAGACATTTAGTGTCTGAAGTTTCCAAAACTGGAACCTGGAGCTACAACGGCTAACGTTTATTTTGTTCAGACACAAACTTGTATTACCGCCTTGATTGCTGAATTAATTAATTAGCAAGCACAGTAAAGCATTGTTCTTCATTCGTTACAGGCAATGTGGGGACGCATAGTATATCTTATATACTTAGTATCTTATATCTTAGTATATCTTACTATCACAAAATTTGTCTGAAATTTAAAAGGCTGCAATGTGCAAATTAGCCTTTAACCCATCATTCACATCTCCAGGTGAGTTTACTGGGTGCTCTGATAAGTCATGGTCTTTAACCATTAATGGTGTTGAAGAATCTGTGCACGAATGGGTGGGGCTAAACCTCTGTAACAAGAATAAGAAGACATGTTAAAAAGTGTATTTGTTTTTTTGACCTCCCAAAAAGTATGATTTGAAAATGGGCTGGTTTTGTAGCTTATGTTTCATGTATGGACCGTATGGATGAGGGAGTAAATTTACCATTTGAAACAATGTTTGCAGACTTTATGCCTTTTTAATTTGAAAAGTGATTATGAGGGCCTTTATCGCAATTGTGATAAGTAGCAGAAAAATATGTAGCTGGTAGCATAGTAGGCAGCTGGTGACCTAGTGGACAGTGCGCTGCCCCTGCAAACAGAAGATTGTGGGCTCAAATCCAAATGGAAGGTATCGTCCCCACACACTGCTAACCTGATGACCCTCGTTGATGACAGCCCACTGCTTCACTTGGTGTATGGGTTAAATGCAGAGAAAGAATTTTACACTGTTTGAGGTGTGGTGTGGTGACACGTACTGTTAAAATCACAGTACTAATGTTGTGCAGCTTAAAGCTGATGTAAACATTTTAATATATTTCCAAAAGAAATATAAAAACATACAAGCAACCAGCAGAGTACTGTTCAGTAATAGCTGACAGGAGACATTATTAGTAATAATAACTGGACAAAGTAGAGCCACGCATCTTGAACAATGACATGTTAATCAGTGTCTAATGGCTTCTATTCATTCTTAGTGACATTAACATGTGCAGTCCAGGTGTTCCTTTAGCAGAAGGGTTAGCAAGACCTCAGTAGAATAATGCGAACATGCTAAAAGCTGCCTTTCATTCATTCTAAGTAACAGCAGCAGGTTTGCGAAAGGACAGTGACCTTCCTGTTTAGGACACTTTGACACCACATGTCCAGCAGAGCAAGCCAACAGGTTGTCGACAGAACACATCCATGCGTACCACACCAAAAAAAATAAATTACTATGAGTACTTTTCATCTCTGCCTCTGTTGTTATCAATACTATGACACACAAAAGCTTCCTCTAGTTAAGAAATGACCACACATGACCACCAACCACAACTCAAGAAGATCTTAGGGTAATTTCATTCAGCTTTGAATGGGTATCTGCGAAAGACCACCATTCCTTTTGACCAAATCGATCGTGCTGCTCAAAAAACAGGTTTCTCAACAGTTCTCTATCTAGATGGCTCTTGGTTGGAACTGACTGGAGCCCTAACATAACATGGAGGTTCTTCGACTTGAAAAGGTTCTCCACACATTTGTATGGTGTTCCTTGTCTACTGAACACACACTGAAAGATTTCTGATGGAACCCAAAGTGGTTCTTCTACCTGATTCAGCTCAGACACCTTGTCCAGGCATGGAGTTCCAGCAGTATGTGAAGATCATAGGTAATGGGAGGTACCACTTCTTTTATTTGGAGATGATGAAGTTTATGCAGATCTACACCCTGGAGAGTTCAGATCCCACATACTGCACATTGCCTGGTACAGTATGCTAGATTGGGGGTTTGGTTTAAGCTCTGCAGGATCTTCAGGATAATGACTGTTTCTTATTTGCTGCAATATGTTGAGATAAAAAAAAATAAAGGTTTTTTAAAGAACCCAATGTGATTCCTCCATGGCAACACTCCCAAAACTAAAAATTGGTGACGAGTCAACTAGCCCAATGTCAAACTGCATTCATGCTGCTTCACCAATGCGATGCTAGGGCTGGGACACTCTCAATGATCTTGTATGTGCGACCAGGCCAGGTTTACAATACTGTAACCCTTTCCTGCAGCCCCAGAAAACCTCCAGTGGGAGCATTTCTGAGGCAACCTGATGTCGACACATTGGTGAAAATGGTAACAACGAAAGGGGAACAGCATGAAAAGTGTGTCCATTTTGAACCGGCATTGTGCTTCAGCATCATGGCAAAAAAAAAAAAAAGCCTAGCACAAAAAAGCCTAGCGTTGAGAAGATGAGGGGTGTAGACACAGTCACATCCAAATCTTTCAACATTCATATGGCAGGGGGAGCATACCACATCACATTTATGTACCATTTTACCATTCTATACCCCCACCCACCAAAAAAAAAAAAAAAAAAGACCCATCCACACCCCCTCCCCTTTGCACACCAAGCATTTGCACATTAAGGTTGAAAACTGTAACGTCACTCTCCAGCCACTGGAAATATATTCACATATACATCTGCATTTATGTGGTGTGAAAATGTGCAAATCGTGCACCTCTAGTCATGGATGGTCAGAGTTGAACAGGCAAGGAAAATTTTGCAGTTCTCCAAAAAGGACATGCAACACTGCAGTTTTGCATCAGTGTAACTGTGGCTATCATTATTCACATTATTAAGATTACAACGACTATTTTTACAGTAAACCCCATATTTAAACGTGAATGCTGAGGACATACGAAATGGAGATCTGATCTTTTACAGAACTGCCAGTGGTTTTATGGTGCAGTCCTGATCGAAGATGATCTATCATGCCAACACGTCAGACTGGTCATAATCAAGACACCATGGCGATGGGTATCTCCAGTAAGGGAATGTGAGCGGGATGATTAGTGGTGAGAAAATGAGAAGGGGTGGTTGGGGAGCTTTCCAAAGAATCGCTTTTTGGTACAACATGAGGTGGTGATGGTGATGGTGGTGATGAGGATGATGATGATATAGGGCTGGGGGTGATGATATGATAAGAATAACCTGAATGGTGGTGGTGGGGTCTTTTTTCCCCATTTTGACCCACTTTAGACTGGCAGTGGTAAGCCGTGGAGAAGTTGAAACAGAATTATTCCGTTCCACCTTAAACGGTGGGGTTGCTCCACGGAGGCTCGGGCGAGTCTTTGCTTAGTGCCTCAGTGGCGGCTGGCCCACCATTTAAGGTGGAACGGGATAATTCCTAATACGGCACAAAAGAAGCAAGACCAACTTAGAGCTGACCATGAGCCTCCAGCCTGAAGCCCAGCCTGCCTCTGAACGCCCCCCCACATCTGTTCCTCCAACCCCTCAATGTGGAAGGCGGTTCAGGCAGGGGCAGCTTCCAGAGCTCACAGCCCGTCTTTAGCCCTCCGCTGGTGCCCGCCTCTCGGGAGCCCAGAGCCGGGCGGGAGTTGCTTCTTACCTCAGGCGGCGGCGGCGGCTCCTCTGCAGCTTCCCGAAGCAGCCATTAGCAGCAGCAGCAGCAGCAGCCTCCTTCTCCTTCCCCTCCGCCTGGCTCCTAAACACCTCCAAGAGCCGGACCGAAAAAATACCGGCAAGGGAAAAAAGGGGGGGAAAACTCAAGGACCCTCCAGCCCTCCCCCGCCCCTATCGCCACCCCTCCGACGGGTGCGAGCCCCCAGAAAAAATGCCCCGTTTGTTTTTCTTTTCAGTGTTTCTGTGAAATCCTCATCGCGGAGCTCCCTCAGCACAGTCCCGCATAACTAGCAGCCGCGCCGGGAGAGGCTTTCTGCAGGCTGGCTGTTGTTCGTCAGTATTCCTCTTTTCGTGTATCCCTTCTTACCGGCCCGGGAAAAAGAAAAATACCCTCAGCCGGTTCGGGGGTTCGTGGGGTCTGTCTTCGGAGGCTAGCTCTGCGAGGCTAGCTAGTTTCGCACGGCTGCTTGTGGTGCTGCTGCGGCGTCCGAGGCGAGGGGGGCGGGCGGAGGAGGAGGGCTGAGAAGACTGTTATTAGTATTTTTAATGCTACTAATACAAAAAACAACGAAAAATAAAATGATAAAAACGAAAAGCGAAGGTTCCTTCCTCCGTCGCACCGCCACAATTAGCGACGAGCCTTCGCCAGGGACCCCCCTCTCGGTGCCCGTTAATCTCGCTCGGCTCCTCGGGTGCCTCTGGCTGGGAGAGGGTGACGCGCGCTCCCGCGGCCGGGCTCGTACACGATCAAATCATACTGTGAGGCGCGCCCCCGATACGCGCGTGCCCGACTCGAGCTGCCTTCGCTCCACAAAATGGCTGCCTAAATAAACCCTGCGTTTAGCTGTAGCAAGTGGCTGCGTCTTATTTCCTCTCTATTACTGGGAAAACAGCACCGTAAAACAACAGTTCCGCAATAAAACCACGTCGGAAAATGTGTAGAGTCGATAAACGTCATGCCAGGCTTTAGCTGGCCCTGCTGCCAAACGCTAAAATGTGCGACATGTCCTTGCAAAAGCGAGGCGGTAGCTAGCCGGATGCTAAAAGCTACGCTAACCCGAGGAGGTTGTCTGCTGTTTCTGCTGATCACAGAGAGGAACTTAATTGTTATTAAAATGTTATTAATACAAACAACAAATATCTCCGGACACAGTAGTCATATTGGACT
>JBBPDE010002211.1:0-11726 GCA_037974605.1 Nannopetersius ansorgii | reverse complement strand
AAGCATGTTTTGCACTTGCTTATGCAAAACTAAGTCTATAGAAAACCCTTCTTTGCTCTCAGTACAATCTTGGCTACTTATGGCTGTGTATGCCATATTCACACAATGTGTGTGTGTGTGTGTGTGTGTGTGTGTGTGTGTGTGTGTGTGTGTGTGTGTGTGTGTGTGTGCACATATTTGGCAGGGTAAATGTTAAATGCATTAGATTGGGATAAGGTCCATGGCTCATTCTGCTATTATACTGAATGATGGATGATAACTGTGAGTGTGTCGCCACGTGAGAGTGATTACCGCGTAAGAAAATTACCATCAATTTCATCTAAAATATGTCAATTTTTTTCTCATTTTCTCTCTCTCTCTCTTTCCCCTTTTTCTCTCTCGCTCTCTCTCTCTCTCTCTCTCTCCTGTCGTTTACATAGTTTTTTTTTTTTTTATCTCCGAATGGTTTTATCTACTGCAGCTCCATGCATGTTCTAGACACATGGTGTGAAATAACAGCTAGTTTGCTAATGTGTACAAATGCATCATTAATATGACAATTACTGCTTCAAAATGCAGGGGACCCCCTGAGGAACCCCACCTTACGAACCCCCCTTATGAACCTCATGCCCATGTACTGAAACTATAAACTATGTCTCTGTGTGGATTTAGTCTGTGCAGGGTAGTGAATGGGGCATAAATCTGCTCACATTGAGGTGAGATTAACTACTACAGGGGTTGGTTTTGCAAAGTAAACCGTCAGAAAGGACATTTGTCCCCTTTGTTGGGCACCCCTGAGAATCGAGCATTACTTAATGATCTTGGTCTTTGAATGTGTCATTATACAGCCATGGAAAAAAATAAGCGACCATGTTTCACACAGACACACATTACCCAAGCATTGACCAGAAAATGACTGTGTCAGGTCAGTGTGTTTTAAGCAAATAAAAATGTAGAATTCAATTGCGGCATCTGAGTCATTTAAAAGATTCATCTGTCGATGCAGAGTGACAACAAGGGGAAATGACAGCAAAATAAAAATGCCTGAAATGACCACTATGTTCACGAGTTAAGTAGCTTTTAGGATTATAGTAATTATATAATGATTTTGTTTCATTTGTTATGAGGGAGGGGTAAGTTGCGATCAACAAAATGTTAAAAGATGAGAAGGTTTTATCAACTGGTGACCGTTCTGGCCCTTTTTCTGTTTATGTTGGGGCTTTTAGTTTGAAGGGTGATTGGGTGTGTAGGTAATGAGTCTCAGCCGAGTTTTGAAAAGAAAATGCACAAGAATGTCTGCCTCTGCCCCTGCTCTCATTCTGGAGACAAGGGGAATCGTGACAGATTGACCCATCTCACAACTAAAGGAGCAGCAGACAAGGCTGGAGGGATGAGCAAGCCTGCAAGAGGGAGCAGGCTCAGAAGGAACTCGTCCTTGGTTCCCTGACAACTTTCCTGCTAGAGTCTTACCAGGCGCCTCGAACAGCAAGGAGAAAACAGTCAGAGAAGCTCGCTTTGAGTGTCCTGGCGACTACCAGGGAGGAAGCTCCTGGTGCTCTTACGAGTCTCCTGCAGAAACTGCAGTGCCAGGTTGACCAGGGCGATGCAGCCGGCCATGCTGCTCTACAAGAAGAGGGGGTACAACTTCTCAGCTCCAGTGTGTTTTGCAATGCTGTGGTGTGTGGCGAGGGAGTTAAGGGGGATGGCTGTGGACGGGGCCACTGCAGCGAGACAGAGGGCCGGCCAGGCATCTGGGGGCACAGAGACCCATAGTGAGTTGGCGACTCAGTCGCTGCCCCAGGTGTGTATGATCCAGAGTGCAGCCGCTGCTAAGTGAGAGAGCCTTGCAGCCACTCAGAGCAAGAGGGTCTCGCAGTTGCCGCAGAGCGAGAGAGTGCAGCCGACGCGGAGCAAGAGTGTGCAACTGACACGGAGCGGGAGAGCGCCAAAGCTGCACAAGAGAGGCTCCTGCATTCAGGCCTGTCCCAAAGCTCCAAACTCCTGTCCCAGCGCCAAGACGGTTCCAGCCGCCCGTCCCAGCGCCAAGGCTGAAACAGCTAGCCCTGTAGCACAGGTATCCCGTTAGCCCAGCAGCTAAGCCTGTTACCCCGGCAGCTAAGCCCTGTGAGGGGCTCCCGGTAGGGGGCTCTGAACCCCACAAGGACAGTGAGGAGTTTCCGGTAAGGGGCTCCACCACTGAGGACAGTACTAGGCTCCCCGGAGGGGGCTCTGTCCCTGAGGACCGTGAGGGGCTCCTAGTAAGAGGCTCCATCCCCAAGGACATTAAGGGGCTCTCAGTAGGGGGCTTCATGAGTAAAGACTGGGACTCTCAAAGGGGAGCAACCCATGAGACCCACCTGTGTGGAGCACCAGCCAGGAGGGCATGCAGCGATATGCGGTCGGGTGCAGCTGATGGGACGCTGTCCTTTGCCACTTCTATCCCCTCCTCCGCCCTTGGGGTGTTGTGGGGATCTGGTCGGGTGTTCTAGGGGTAGGGGTACTATCAGGTCTGGCGACCGGTAGAGGCCACCCTTTTTCTGTTTATGTTGGGGGTTTTAGTTTGAAGGGTGATTGGGTGTATAGATAATGAGTCACTGCTGAGTTTGGTTTAGGTTTAGTGCTTGTTGAGTTTAGGTTTAGTGCTTGTTTAGTCTAGGTTTAGTGCTTGTTTGTTTAACTGGTGCTTGGGTTTGGGAATGTGGGTATTTAAGGGGAATTGTGTTCTGTGTTCGGATGTGGGTCAGCCGTTGAGTTGGTTTTGTGTTTCTCTTATCTCCATTTTGGTTTATAGATTTGAGAGTTGTATCTGGACCTCATGCCTTTTGTATGCATTTTAAAAAATAACTGTTTTTAGCAGCATGCCCTAGTTCAGGGGTGTCCAACTTGAGTCCTGGAGGGCAGCACAGTTTGGTGACCTGCCTGCCCAGACCCACATGGTTCAGCTTTAGCCAGTGTGTTTCAGGATAAACTGTGCTGGATGCTGGCCTTTCAAGAACAAAGTTGAGCACCCTGCTCTACTTCATGGAGCAATAAACTTTTGGTTTATCCATTTATAACACCAACCTTCGCCACCCGTCTCCACTTGTGTTAATCTGGTTCACTGTAAATAAGACTTATTAACCTCATGGCTCTTGGTTTCAAGGCTCTTTCTGTTAATACAACTTACAAAGGCGCCATTTAAACAATCAGTTATTGAAGCTGATGTGTTGGAAGCCAGACAAATAGGTGAGTGTTAGGAGCTGAGACATTTGAGGACCAGGCTGTGATTGTTAGATGACTGTGTCAGAGACCGAGGCTACAAGGAAGGACAACCAGCAACAGGTTCATGGGCATCAAGACTCTTTGATGCATGGCTGAACTGGTGTAATCATGTAAATCTAAGCTGTTAGTAAGATGAACTTTGCTCTTTTCAAGTCTTTCACTCACAAACAAAGCTCTCACACTCTTGAGAGTTGATTACAAACATGTTACCAAGCCCAGATTGTGCTCTAAGGCTGTCAATTCTTGTCAATTGCAACAACACACCTTTGAGAAGTTACATCTTTCAAATGTTTAGCTATACAATCTGGTGGTTCTCTGCCAGTTTTAATTATACTGATCTATTGTCCTTTGGAATTTCTTCCTCTGTGCACTCATTATTTTATTGATGGTTATTTGAGTTATGCCATAGAAGAACCTTTTTTGGTTCTTTGAGAAAAATGGGATCTGTGAGTGTGAAGAACGTTTAGAAGATACAAAGAACTTTCACAAACTGTAAATTCTAAATTATGCTTCTCTCAAGATGCTTTATAAGAGCCATCTGTTGAAAGGGTCTTCGGGGAACTGAAAATGGTTATTCTATAATAGGGGTCTTCAAAAAACTCCAGAATTCCAGATTCCGTCCTTATGCTTTGTGAGTTAGTTTGGATCAAAAGCATTGGCCATCTGGTTAGGGCATTCGGCCTGCGATCAGGAAGTTGTGGGTTCATTTCCCAAGCTAAGCACCTCTGAAGTACCCTAAGCAAGGTACCGTCCCCACACACTGCTCCTTGATGCCCTCTGCTTCACTTGGTGGGCAAGTAGCGCACAGGGTGGCATGGGAGCAGTAAGCCTTTACAGGTAAGCAATGACAATATCGGGTTGGACCGAGGACAGGAGGAGACTCTGGAATATGTTGAGGGAGATAATAAAGTCCAGACAGAGAAACAGAAGGATGCCCAGGCAGACTATGGGACAAAGGTGAAACGGGTTTAAAAAACACTGCACACAACATGGACCTGAATGAAGATTCTGGTGATGACAAAGATCTCAGTGGGAATCAGTTTTCTCAAAAATGATTAATGGATTCTGAAACAGCTCCCAGTCAGAGAAGGAGGAGTTTGAGGAGCGGCTATTTTTTTGGAGAGGATTCGGAAGTGAAACAAGGTGAACAAGTCAGCAGTTTTTTTCCTGACAAGGAGCTGTTTGTTGAGTCTGTGCAAGTGCTAATTAGAGGTCATCGGGAAGAAACTTGTACAGATCAAGAGGCTTTTAAGTTAAAGAAAATGTGACAGAGACTTGGGTCTCAGCTAAAGTATGATGGAACGGGTTAAGGCTTGCTGTTTACTTAGTATATATTTCTTTTGCTTTTCTTATGTGTTCGATATTTGTACTTCTCTTATTTTTTCACATCATTGGGGATTTCAGGGCGGGGTCTCTCAGTGTGAATGGTGTTAGGGATGTATCTAAGAGAATGATGCTTTTTGAATTTATTACACTTAAGCGGTTTAGTTATGTTTTTGCAAGAGACACATAGTAATGCACTCAATCAAGAGGAGTGGAGATGTGAATGGCATGGGGATGTTATTATTAGCCACAAATCACCGGTCAGTGGAGGGGTGGCTATACTTTTTGCAAAAGGCTTTACACCATTAAGGGTGGAAGTTGAAGAGGAAGTACAGGGAAGACCATTGAACACGTATGCTCCTATAGTAGGCTCAGAAAAGGTGGGGCTTTTGATTATTTGAAAAACACAATTATCCAATATTAGCACTGACCAATATCTGTTTCTTGGTGATTTTAATTGTACTAGCAATGTCAAATTGGACAGGAATCATATGGAACCACATGCTGCTTCTAAAAAGGCATTGACTCAACTGATAGAGATGTGTGATCTCTGTGATAAATGGAGATTAAATCATGGTGTCAGAAGGCCGTATACCTGGGCTCGTGTCAGAGTGGGGTACATATCCCAGGCTAGACTTGATCGGTTTTATTGTTTTAAGCATCATCGTAGTGCTTTTAAAAGTGTTTCTATTATTCTGACGGGCTTCTCGGATCACTATGCTGTTCTGTGTAATAAATAAAGCAAAGCCTAAGAGTGCGTATTGGCACCTTTAAGGTTTTTATTGCTTTTTAGGTTAAGATTACATTCGTTTTTTTCAATTCAACAATGGTTAGAGCACAGGGGGCACTGGTCCACTCGTGTATCCAAGCTACTTCTGAAATGGATGCACCTTCCAGGTTGTTTTTCAGCTTGGAGAAGAAGAATTGACAGAATGATGCATGCTTTATATGCAGAAGGTGGTCAGCTACTCTAAGACTCCCATCATATTCAAGAGTGCATAGTGTCTTACTCTGCTGATCTATATAAATGTGAGAACAGGGCAGCTGGCATTGATGGGCTCCCTGTGGACTATTATAAGGTGTTCTGGGTTATTAACGACAGCTTGGCCAGAGTGTTGATGCCTCTGAGCTACAGAAGACCAGTGGTCGCCCTGCTGCCTAAAAAAGGGGACCTGCAGGACCTACAGGGGACCTGGCACCCAGTTGCTTTACTCTCCACAGATTACAAGATTTGGCCAACAGGATGAAAGAGGCTCTGGGTGAGGTAATACACAGAGATAAATCTTACCGTGTTCTTTGTAGGTCTATTTCTGCCTACATTTTTGTTGATTAGGGATGTTTCGGATGTCTATAGACTATTGGGTATTGATACTGTGATTTCAATAGACCAGGAACAAGCTTTCAACCAGGTTGAACATTTTTACTTATGCAAAACTCTTGAGAGTTTTGGGTTCAATGCTGGGCTGATAGCTATGACCTACAGTGACACTGAGAGTGTAATTAAAGTTACACTCTCAATGTTTCGATTTAATGTCTACAGAGGTGCGCACCAGGGGTGTCCGCTGTCAGGAATGGTGTATGCTATTGTTATTGAACCCATGCTAGACGCTACACAGGATTCACATCATTTTATCTGGTCTAACTCTGCCCTCCAGCCCAAAATCGATCCACTGTTCTGCAGACAACGTGATTGTTTTGATTAACAACCAAATTGACATTGTTAACTTGAAAAGAATTATTACGGATTTTAATGCTGTAAATTGGAATAAGAGCGAGGCTTTACTTGGTGGATCATGGGCGGGAGGGATACCAGTTTTGAGTATCGGAGTATCGGGATGGTTTTAAGTATCTGTGGATTTTTTTTTTTCCTCTTATGTCTTTTCGAGGCAGAGTCGTGGTCATCAATAATCTGGTGGACGCTCTGTTGTGGCATCGGTTGGCAATGCCTGGACCCACCCCCTGGACTGTTACCTAAGATCAAGGCTGTGCTGGTGGATTTCGTCAAGTATCACTGGCTTCCTCAAAGTATTTTGTTTTTATCGAAAGAGATAGGGGTGCAAGGACTTGATGTGCAGGAATGAGGCTTTTAGGTTACAAAGATATTTAACAGGACTTGACTGATATGGAGGCCAGTATTGAACACTATTCTGAGCTGCATTGGTTGCGTAGGGCTGGACAGATCTGTTTTTAATGGATTTTAATTAACTAAATTGTAGGATGTCTGCCTTAAAAATTAGGTCCCATGACGTGAAAATTTCACTTAGAGATTTTTTAACATTAGCAGTTCCCCTAGTTGGCCTATGGTTCTGCAGTGGTTAGAAATGGCGATAGGTGTAAAGAGTGCTTTAATCGTTGTGCCCTGCAGTTGAGAGGACAGCTCAGATGGCCCGATCTGGAGTCCCGTATGTCGTCATATAGGGAATGGTTACCTCCCCTTTCTCATGCTTTACATTTACGGCATTGATCAGACGCTTTTATCCAAAGCAACTTCCATTCTCTATCTACAGGGGGCAGTCTCTCCCTGGAGCAACTTGGGCTTAAGGGTCTTGCTCAGGGACCCAGTGGTAGTGCTGTAGGTAGGATTCGAACCTGTGACCTCTTGGTCTGGAGGCAAGTATCGTACCCACTGAGCTACCGCCACCCACTTTACCCGCCCAAAGAATTTCACCCACCTCCCCTAAAATATATCTCCACTGAGTGTCAATGCTATGTGTGGCAGTTGCTCAGTGCTTAGATGTATAAATTAGCACAAATGTATTTTTTTAGTTCCTTCATGCGACTCTCTGAAGAACCAGTGGGTTAATTTTATTTCATCTGGAAATATGCCAGCACAATACAAAACTGGTCTTTCTGAACGGCTGAAAATTAAGTCTGGATCAGTTCCAACTCTCCTTGGCTCAGCTACAAACCTCTGACAAGTAAGTCAACTGAACGCTATATCATTTTGTTGCTTTGCTGTATAGTTACTGAGCCTTTTACCCCTAGAATGTGGCTGAAACTTTAGCTCTGCAGCTAACAGCTAACAGCCCAGTTAGCAGGCTACTATGTAAAGATAAATGTAAAGATAGATAATATCAGGTATGTGCGTGTTTGGTGTGTGAATACACACATTAACTTGAGTGTTGCTGTTAGAGTTATGATGCACATGATATCTGCCTTCTGTTCCGAATCTCACTACAGACAAACACAACTGTCTTTTACCAGCTACGTGACCGCAGTAGCCATTGCTATACACTGTAAACATTAGCGCATGATACCATGGCCACAAGCTGGCCCCTCCCCCACCCTCCACCTTGCTCCGCCTCTGTCCTCCACATTACCATTTAAAGTTTCCTAGCGAAATCTCATTGTGGGAGTGGCTGTAATTCTGCACCAATGCTGAATTTCGGAAAGAGACTTCAGATACAGTATTAGAGGACCACTAAGACCTATTTAAAAGCATACAAAATCAGCATGTCTTTTAGAGGAACTGTTGGTGTACAGTTCCCAGTGGACCAGTCACATGCAGTCATCCTGAACTTTGGATGTCTGTTATTGGAGACCAAGGTGGTGAAGCTTCAGTAGCTGGTAGACATTGCGGGAGAAGGCCTGTGGGATGCAGCAGCAGTCGTGGGTCTCCATTCTGTCTGCTTTTCCTGTAAGGTATCTGGTCAGCATTCGTCAGGCGCTGAGCCTGAGTATGCTGAGGGTACAGAGCGGCCTGATCAGGAGGATCCTTTTCCAGAGCTTCGGCGCGGGACCGAAGTACGTTGGTCCCCTGCTTAGTGACCTTAGTCAATTCGGTGAAATGGACTTGCATAGCAGCTCTAAGAAGTCATGTGTTAAAGTTTTTAATAGAGACAAACTGAAAGGGAGGGCAGATACCCCAGGGAGGAGTGTTTTGGGTGTAAGTGGGGACTGTAAAGCGATGTGAAGAACCATGTACAAGCCACTATTAACTAAAAGAACTGGTGATTTGCAGTGGTGTATTTTACATGGCTGTCTTGCAGTCAATGCTTTTACTATCATTTTAGGGAGTGAGGTTTCCAACAAGTATCCATTCTGGGATTTTGATTTTTAACATGGTATTTTTAGTTCTGCAGTTGAAGAGTTTTCTATATGAGTGTTGATTTTATGCTGCAAATACAATCATGTAACAGAAGCACAAGTGGCAGCTGTTCATTTTTTTTCTGGCCCAGGCCAAACAGGCAATCTACTGTGCGAGGAAAGACAGGGTGAAGCTGGGGCGGAGTCAGGACCTAAGGCAATGGGGATATGGACACATATCCCCCATTGTGGGTTGTCTTCTATGCTTGATTATGAATTATTGTTTGCTAGTAGTTGTCTGTGATTCATTATACATTTTTCATTATGCTTTCTTTTTCTCCATTTCTTTTTTGACCTTTTGCCGAGTTTTCTGCTGTTGAGTGTGGATGGCGTTAATAAAGTGTTTTGTTGAAACCTCGAAAACTCTCTCTCTCTCTCTCAAATGAACACCACCCTAATTTTAGTCTCATATTCCATGTTCACTTTGGCTCTTGGCACAGAGGACTCTCTATCGCTATGTATCTCTCTCTCTCTCACACTGTTTCTCTATCTCTCTCTTTCTGTGTGTCCATTTATACCCTGACCCTCAGCTGTATAAAACGAGTGTGTATGACATTCACCATTGAGTCTGAACTTAACTGTCTATCAAACCTCTCTCTCTCTCTCTCTCTTTCTCTCTCTCTCTTTCTCTCTCTCCCTTCTTCCTTTCTCTCTCTTTTCCTGCTTTTTGTTATTATTTCTCTCCATCCCTCTGTCTCTCTCTCCTTTCTTTTTCTTTCTCTCCCTGCCCCCCTCTCTCTTTCTTTCTCTCTCTCTCCCTCCTTTGACACCAGGTCAGTATCCGGCTAATTTTAGATGTGTGTTCGATTCACATACAGAGACCATAAATACAATAGAGAGAGAGAGAGAGAGAGAGAGAAGCAGAGAAAAAAAGAAATAAATAAGGAGAGAGTAAAAAAAATAGAGAGAGAGAGACAAAAAGGAACGATGGAGAAAATTACAGAGAGAAATGGAAGAAAGGGAGGGAGAGAAGAAATAGAGAGAGGGAACATGAAGGAAACAGAATTAGGCAGTTTAAGAAGTTGAAAGTGTAGTCTGTGTGTGTGTGTGTGTGTGTGTGTGTGTGAGTGTGTAGGTGATTGAAGTCTTCAGCTGTCTGAGGGAAGGAGCGCTGTAATTCTCAATCCAATAATAGTCGTTTTCTTTTTCTCCCTTTTTTCTCTCCCTTTGTAAAACAAAAGCTCTCTTTCTCTCTCTCACTCTCTCTCTCTCGCACTTTTCCCCCCCTTTCTCATTTTGCTCTCTCCTTCAGTAGGTCAGTTGCTGAGTGTAGCCCGGAGATGCATTTATTATTATGCTTTACAAAATAAAAGTCTTAATAAGGTTTCATTAATCTAGTTTAAATTGACATGGTGTAAAATGTTCTAATGAAGAGAGCCATTAAACTAATGGGGCAGGGACACAGGGTTGAGGTAATTATGATGTTTTGTTTATTTAAAAAAACAATCTGCTTTCACATTTCATATCAAATGGGCCAATAGAAATGTTCCCAGCTTTCTTAAATACAAATGTAAAAATAAGAAAACGAAAATAAAGCTGTGAGAATTAAAATGTATGAACTGGCATTTCCCTCCTAGGAGCCCATTGTGTAAACATTTCAAAATAAACAAACCACAAAATAATGGAAAATTACAAAAATCAATTTGCATTAATGTAAATTACATTTAATAATACACCCCCCCCCCCAAACAACCTCATTTCAGAACTGTTAAAACACATTTTTAGTTTTGAACTAAAATATATTAAGGGGATTGAAAACCTAATTGTACATTAACAGAAAACAATCCTCTTAACGAAATGTTCAAGAAATTAAATCATAAGCCCATCATGCTACTTAGTGTTTGTTTTACTTACAGTGTTTCAAATATGTATTGCCACAAAAATGTAAGTAATTTCAGATGCTTCCATGTGGTGCAACTGTCTAAATGTGCACCCCATCAGGAAACCCAATGCCGCAGCTGTGGGTCCAAGAGTATAAAACAAGTGTCAAACCCCATTCCTGGCAGCTCTGTGTGATAGAACTCCCAGCCAGCAAGAAAGTTGGGTTAAAGGAAAAAAGTATAGATGTATAGGAGTTATCTCTCTATATTTTTTACCTAACTGAGATGCAGTACTAAAAATGTTTGGAGAACTTTTGGCTTAAACTAAGAAGTTTGACTTGAGTGAACTCTGGTGTTCTCTTCAGCAAGCCGTTGACTGAAAGTGTAGACGTTGACTGACAGACTGCTGAGCTCAGTATGGGTGGAAGTATAGGTATAATAGGATGGGAACAAACCAATAAAAAATTTAATGAGACCAATTTTGCAAAAATGTGACCTTTTTACATAGTTAATAAACCCAGATTTTGTGCACTACACCTGGACAAGTAAGTCTGAGATCAGTGGAGAAACAGTCATGCCACTGCTGATTGGACAGTTTTTGGATACTGACTGAATAGTCGTTAAATGTTCATTGAATAGTCTGAGGAAGTTTATTGAACAGTTGGGATGATGATTGGATAGTCTTGGGATGCTCATTTGATAGCCTCAAGAAACTGATTGGATCGTCTTGGGATGCTGATTGAATAGTATTTAGATGCTGATTTGATAGTCTTGAGTTGTAGAATGGATCACCTCAGGAAACTGATTGGATAGTCTCGGGATGCTGATTGGATAGTTGTAAAATGCTGATTGGATAGTCTTGGGACGCTGATTGGATATTCTTGGGACGCTGATTGGATAGTCTTGGGATGCTGATTGGATAGTCTTGAGTTGTAGAATGGATCGTCTCAGGAAACTGATTGGATAGTCTTGGGATGCTAATTGGATAGTCTTGGGACGCTGATTGGATAGTCTTGGAATGCTAATTGGATAGTCTTGGGTTGCTGATTGGATAGTTGTAAAATGCTGATTGGATAGTCTTGGGACGCTGATTGGATAGTCTCGGGATGCTGATTGGATAGTCTTGTAAAATGCTGATTGGATAGTCTTGAGATGCTGATTGGATAGTCTTGTAAAATGCTGATTGGATAGTCTTGAGATGCTGATTGGATAGTCTTGGGACATTGATTGGATAGTCTTGGGACGCTGATTGGATAG
>JBBPDE010002192.1:0-11726 GCA_037974605.1 Nannopetersius ansorgii | reverse complement strand
AATAATAATAATAATAATAATAATTTAACCTGTTAGTAAAACTATTGCATGTAAATATATAGATCAACATATATAAACATTAGTTATCACTTGCTCATGATTGACTAAACCTGTGTGTGAGTCTTGTTCACTGACTAGCTTTTTCCTTTTATTTTATTATTATACTGAACTGGGTGTCAGTAAATTTGACATCGCTGATGAAGCTAGGACATCAAAAATGAAACGCGAGAGTCCTCAGAAAGCTGAGAAGGAAATGTCAGCAGTGAGTCACAAAGTTTTTTTCCCAAAGAAAGTTGTATATTTTATTCATGGTGCTCATGTTGCTTTTCTTTTGTGCTCATTAACATGTTGCTACCTGGCCAGCATTACAACTGTGACGTAACCCCTGTCTGGATGTTCACGCTAAGTTACCTTACAGTGCAGTCAGGGTCGTTTCACTACAATATATGGTTGGTTACCTTTATAATCACAGAAAATGTGATCAGTGCAATTTTGGTCCAAATATACTTAATAGATCTCAGGGAATTCAGCAAGTGCGCATTCTAAACAACTAGCGTCCATGTGAAGTCACTTATTCACTCATCACACACAGAGGCTGGTGAACAGTATTTTCTTGATAATGTGTTTGCAAGCCAATCCATGAAGCTAGCTAGCAATCATGGAGTACAAATTTAGTTCATATTCACATTTAGCTCATTTATTTCAATCAGTAATAAACATTAATAACTGGCACTTGTTAGCTAGTTTGATACTAACCATCAAATTCAAGTACATATCAGTAAATCAATAAATCAATAAATGGAAGAGTGAAAACATGAATAAAGGAGACCGGTGGATGAACAGTATTGCAGCAGCATGTCAGTTTCCTTTACTTATGTACTCTCTAGCCAGGATAGGTATGTAACTATTGTAGCTGTCTGGCTGAATCCTGCTGTCTGATGGGCTAGTTCAGTCCTGCTCTCTGATTGGCTAATTAAATTGAGCACTGATTGGTTAGCTAGATGTAGCTTTCTGTTTAGCAACTTAAATTGTTTTTTATTTCTTGCGGATGTCATGTAGATTATCAGCACTGGCAGATGCCAGAACTCTCACAAGCTGTATTTTTATAAGGGAAGATTAATGTTAACTTTAAGGTCACAGTAATGGTTCTTGTTGTATCAGGTACAATTTCATTATTGTGTAAAATGTGTGGCAATGGCACGTTTTAAAACATCTAATATGTTTATTATAATTTCTCTAAAGTGTTTGAGTCAAACAACAAGATGAGTTAATTGGCATCAGGGAGAAGTGGCACAGCCATGGAAAAACGAGCGAGCTCAGTCTGTGCCGACACCTTTGACATGCCCTGTTAGTAAATGTTAATGAACAGAGAGGAGAGGATGAGTAATCGGGGTAATGTGGCAAGCCAGAGGTGGGGACTGTAATTGGTACTGGGGGGGTGAAAGTTACATGGAACTGTAATGCCACCTTGCCTTAACCTATCAAAGGTCAAGTCTGAAGTCACGATCTTGCAAAAAATAGTTTTTTTTTGCAAGATCGTGACTTCAGTCCTTTACTACAGAAACATTTATTTTTTGGTTCATGTCACATATTGCATTAAAAGAGAAATCATTAAGATGTTAGCTCATCTATGTCAATCAGTGATAAACATTAATAACTGGCCCTTGTCAGCTAGCTTGATATCAACCATCAAATTCAAGTACATATCAGTAAATCAATAAATCAATTAATGGAAGAGTGAATACATGAATAAAGGAGAACGGTGGATGAACAGTAAACAGGGAACAGTATTTACTGAGGAAATTTGCAGCAGCATGTCAGTTTCCTTTACTTATGTATTCTCTAGCCAGGATAGGTATGTACCTATTGTAGCTGTCTGGCTGAATCCTGCTGTCTGATGAGTTCATTTATCATTTATTTATTTTTTGGTTTATGTCACATATTGCATTAAAAGAGAAATGATTAAGGTGTTATTAACGAGATTCAGAGTGATTTGTTGTGAAATGTGCTCTTCTGAAGAAATTAGAATCAAAATCAGGAGATATTACTGATAATAGAGGGAATTGCTATATGCTACAACTGCACAGACACACAGAGACACAAAGACAAGAATAACATAAAACATAATATCAGAGTAAAATGTTCTGATACTAAGTAATACAATGTTCTGAAATACTTAAAAATGCCTGGCTTTTGGTTTTTCTGACAAGAGAGAGAAGGTTTTAGTTTAAACTAGTTGAAGCTGAAGTTGAGGTTTATTGTCATAAGTATAAGGTACAGTGTACAGAGCACAATAAGACGCTTACTTGAACTACATTTTAAATGCACATTTAAAACCTTTTATCCCCTAATGCATGCAAAGCACAACAGTAATAACAAATAAACTGAATGTAGCAAACTCCTGGTTCCTGTCTCCAATGCTGTGAAGAAAATCATGCTTCTACATCAAACAACATTTAATGACTGATCATAACTTTTAATGAACAATTTAATTTTGCAGAAATAAAATCCAAATGTAAATACTGGTACAGGTGAGGGACTGTGAAAAGAAACTTGCCCTTCGTAAGGAGCTTTTTCGCAGGGTTTGTACAATACTGATGTAGATCAGTATTTCATAGTAAAGTGCAACAGAACAAGCACAGAATATTAACAAAACAAGCGCAATGATTGTTGTTCTCAAACTTTATTTATACCCTTACTCGTTAAATATCAAGTCATGATAGGTGTGTGGCGGTATGTCAGCATGCGTGTGTCTTTGTAGTCAGCTGGCAAGTGTGCAGGATGGATTCTTATTGGGGGAGCAGTGGGCATGCAGACTAATTAACATTTGAGTCACTTCTCGTCATTAGCAGCTCCATGTAACAAGGACCTCATGCAGAGAAGAAGACATGCAAACATACTTTACACTTAATCACAAGTGACGCACTCTTGGCCTTAAAGGAGCTCTACGTCAGCGCGCTCCTTTGTTTAGCGACTCTTAACGCCACCGGTAGCGGCTCCATGACCGAGGTTCAGAACATTTTTATCTATCGCTGGATTTGGAGGGTCGCGTCAGAAAGATGAATGGTGAAGAATGATTAATGGAAGCAGCATGAATTAATTAAATAAAAAAAGAGAAAAAGGCAAGCTATGCAAGGCCTATTGGAATTTAAAATATGTTACTAGAAAAGGTTGGGGCCTGATATATTTTACGTTTTGTTAAACAGCACTGTATAAGCTGTTTATAGCCATTTTTTCTGAGCAGAACGGGACCTTTTGCCAACAAGTAGACCATTTTGCCAGCAAGTTAACAATAGAATGAATGCAAACAAGCAAGAAAGCATTAAATGATGTCAGTATTTGTTTTGTCTGTAAAAGTTACTTTTGTAGATTTACCCGATTTAATAAAGGTATCGAATGAGCTGAACCAGGTATTTAAAGTGTTTGATGAGAACTGAGATGTAATACGGGGCTTCCATGAGGAGAGGTCTGGGAATGATAAACACATAGACGTACATTGTTATTTGTTTACTGTATTAAGAATATTAGTATATATCCACCTGATAGCTTTTTAAAGCATATGCTGCTCAGCTATGCAGGTTTTAAATATAAATACATATATGTATCTCACTCAGCTTTCAGCATCATCACACACTTCATCCTGATTAAGTGTCATTGGACAAAAAATGTATTCTTCAACAAGATAATGATCTCAAGCATTCTTCAAAATTGTGCCAAAATTATATCCCGCCCAAAGAAAAGGGCTTTGGGAAATTGTATCTTGGCCACGGAAGTCTCCAGTCTCATACTGGGTTGCATCAGAGCTGCACTGACAGATTAGAAATGAGCATCCAGCAAATGAGAAAAAAGGTGCTGGGAGGGTTTGGACATCATGGTGAGAATCTGTGCTGCAGTTATAAAGACTAAAGGGTAGTTATTTTGATTTGCAGCCATTAAATTACACTTACATTGTTACATTGTCAGTCAGTTACATTTGTTTGAAGTATTTGTAATGTTTTCTTGCAATCTTTTTTTTCTTAATTTAAAATATTAGAAAGTACATTCTTATTGAATTAGCAATGATTAACGAGAGGCTGCATAATGATACATAATATGTATATAATGTATCATTATGCAGCATTGCTAATTCAATAAGAAAGTACTTTCTAATATTTTTAATTAAGAAATCATTTTAATATCTGCCATTCGAATAAGACCTCCAGTGAAAAGATGACACTATTTGTGTGACCTTATCAAAGTTTTTCCCTACTGAGATAACACCCCCACACATGCACACACCCTGACTTTCATCCCGACACGCACCCAAACACCCACCCAGATTACGCCCATGCACAGATGCACACTCATACACATGAAAATACCCCTCCCATCCACAAACTCCAAGCCCACCCCCCAGTACACTCATCAACAAACAAGTTCCATCCTCTTACGCCTTGCCCTTTCTCCACCAATGACTCCCCTCCACACAGGCCCCCAACACCCACAGCCATCACACAGGTATATAACCTGACTCCTGCTGTCAGTGGACCACTGCAACCAGTGATCAGTTGCTAGAGGCTGCTGGTGTGTGTAATATATAGAAGGATGTGTTCTCAGTTGCATCTGATGGTGGTGGCTCTTTCTGTCCTTGTGCTGGTCAGTATGGTCAGTGCAGCACCCAGAGGAGAGATACTGGCCCAGCTGCTCCAAAATGAAGCTGACACCACAGAGGACAAGGTGGGATCTTCTTTGCTGTGCATGTATTTGTTGTGGCTGCTTAGATATGTGCGTACTTTATCATTCAAGACACCTCAGTGAAAAGATCTACTTTTAGAAGCAATTTAACACCTCATGAATTATTTAGTATTTTTTGTATAGTATTAAAATATACTGTTCATGGCTGTCAAAAATTCAGATCTTTACCAAGAATCTCAAATATGAACCTTACCTGCTCTCTCACTAATATTGTCATCTGTTTTCTTGAATCATGCTCTATTTGCTATTTCATATTATTTTTCTAATTGAAGTCCAATGCAAGATTGGGAGCATTATTCTATACCATTATTAGAAGCATATTAGTAAGTATAGCTTTCATAATGTGTGGTTCATTGCAGAGAAGATTTTTTGGAACAAGAGAAAGCCTTTCAGTAAGCGCAGGACCCAATGGTTGAAGATGCTCTTGAGCAAATCCAGGTGTTTTACGATAAAACTCATAGCTCAAGTCATTTAATAGTTTTTTCAATGAAAGGTTCCAAAATGGTCCTCACCTTGGATGTATAGTTCTAAAAAAGCCTAGATATCATGCTGAGGTCTTAAATAAATGTTTAACAAAAGTGTGTAAATGAGAAGATAGTCACAAAGTATCTCCAAAATTAACTTTACAGGAGAAGGCAAAAACATTACTTTTGGTTTGGTATCGTGCAAGTCCTTTGGAATAGTCTGTTCACTGTGAAAGTAATGATATGTAAACATTCTTCCTTTGTTTTTTGTGAAGGACCTTTCCCGCATGCTGGTGCTGAAGCTGCTGTCGGAGCTGGAGATTCCAGACGATAATGAAGTGCTTTCAGGTGCAGATGTGCGGAGCGACGTGGTGCGCCAGCTGCCTTTCCCACAGCGGGAGCGCAAAACTGGCTGCCGCAATTTCTTCTGGAAGACGTTCACCTCCTGCTAGCTGCCAGACAGGGTTCACGTCCAATTATTTATTTTCTGTGTTAATTAGCACCACATTGAGAGGACTTTTGTCTTTACAGCCGTAGATTGTATTGGATATTCCACCGTCAAGTCAAGTAATGCCTTTATTTAGACCTGATATGGAATGCTTCTTTACTTATTGGAATACATTGATGTTGTGCAGAACACTTCCTGTTAAAGAAGTGTGTATGGCCTACAGTTTGTTCATTTTAACATATAATTGGCTAATAATTGGCTAGATCCAATACTCATTTTATAATTGGTTGTGATAGGACATGATGTGAAGCAGCTATCAAACATGAAATGTGGTCCTATTGGCCTTTAAAGCAAGGTGGTGTTTACAATTTAAGTTGTTACTTCATAGAAATGCTGACAGTCACACAGAACTGAGTGATCCATGAGATCAAGAAGAACTGCGAACACATCTGTAACATTTACCTGTTCATACTGGTCATATTCGCAAAAATCAAGCAAAATAAAACACGTTTGCAGTAGAAATGGATGGATTTATGAGTTGATGTTCCTCCTAAATTCCCATCAGAGCAAAGCAAAGCAAAAAAACACTTGCATACACACTCACACCTTCATTACTGAGTGCCAGATTCACAATTTATCAGCAACAGGAAAACAAAAGGTGAACTGTTCTGCAGCAGCAAGGACACCTGATCATCAGTTACAGTGGGCAGGAATCAAACACCAGGGCAGGAATAAGGCAAAAACATCCAGAGATGGAAAAACTCAAGTCACACCTGTGAGAGCTACTGGGTTTTCAGTAACACAAAATAAAAGATTGCAATAGGAAAAAAAATAAGTAGAGCAACAATCCAGGAAAACAACAAAAACATCTTGGGCAACAAATCCAGTTCAATCAATCAATCACAAACTAAAACAACTTTTTCAATTTCAACTTAAATAAATAAAGAAAACTCCAACCCTCGTTTTGTGCTTCCAGTTATCAATATAAAGGGTGCGTGTATAACTGGACGACTTTTAACATTCGGCACTCTGCAAGCAACATTTCTTATTTTCAACTGCTATTTCATAAATTAATAGACCTACTAGGTTATTTATGGCAGGTACACGAGGTGCATGTTTAACAGCAAAGGAAAAATGCAAAGAAAAAACAACATTTCAACCAACAGTTAAACCAGAAGAAAAGGCGAATAAAGGATAGTCCAATCATGTGTGTCCGTAAGGTGAATGATAATGAAAAAGACCATCTTTCTCTATACACCAAAAGCTAAAGTACAAAAATAATGAATAGAATAAAGTCAAAATAAAATAAAGAAAAATGGTATATGGACAACCCAGACCATTGTACTCGGCCACAGCAAACGATGAACATACAGTATGACACCCATGACTCCCATGAACTTTCCAAACATTAATTTACCTTCCTGACGCACAATATTCCTGTCACACACACATTTTATTTATATATATATATGTATGTATGTGTGTGTGTGTATTTAGTACGGTATGTTCAAAATTTCTCTCACCAACAAAACTGATCTCATTAACCCCCTTTCAAAGTTAAATTTTCTTCTGCCCTGGTGGCCACAAGGGTCTTTCTGTTCAGGAGGCACTAACCACCAAACTGGGTATTTGCTGCACTCACTTAATATCTTTTTGCCTTTCCTTAACTACATAACTCACTACAAACCATTCCACTGCACTACTAAATCCATTTACAGCAACTTGTCCCTCATAGAAGTTACTACTTCATATTCATCAACCTGCACGATCTAACAGAGTATGAGTAAGTCATTTTCTCACTTCGTTCCTTAGACGAATCATGCGTAACACTCAATAGAGTTCCTTCATTTATTTGTGGCGGAACATGGCGCCCTGTACAGATGAAGGTTAGGGTGTGGGTAGGAAAACCTTTCTCCGAAACAGCACACAACACCCAAATAACGGGCAAATCCATCTTCTTTCAGCCTGCCACAGAGACCGCAGCGCAATATTCATTGAAAAGGCTGGCATCATGTCACCATCACCGGCATCATGATTCAAAGTCTTAAGTATCAAGCTCAGGATCATGACCAATTCAAGTGTTCTAAATATCATTCACTGATATGTTTAACATTTCCTGCTGAGGCTAGCAGGGAAAATCTGAGGTTAGTGTTTAAGAAAAACAGACACTCCTTCCACAGCACTGAGGCTAACGGGCCTTTACAGTTTACAGCACTGAGGCTAAAGGGCCTTTAAAAACCCTGGAAAAGTTCTTAAAGGTCTTAAATATAGGCAATATTTCTTATAAATATCAAATGTAGCTACTGGTTCTCATGAGATCATTACAAAAATGGTCAAATCCCATTTCTGTGGCTCCATCCATGTATTCAACATGGGAATTCTGAGATGATGCCAGACATTAATTTTGTGCAAAAGTATACAGATTCACATTAATTAGCCTTACACTGAAATAAAACACTTATTTGTGAACGTTTACAAAAGCACTACAGCAAATAAAATGCAGATATTTTGTCCAGCATTGCCTTCCAATCTAGCCAAGTCTTTCTTTTGCAGACAAAAATCATTTTTGAAACAATTATACGCCAATATGGATATGATTCTGATGTAACTGTGCAGCCATAAAATCTAGCAACCTCAGTTTTATGCAAGTTTATCGAAGGTAAGGATTAGAAACAACACCTGAAGGATACAATTATTTGCAAGTGCAATAACACTAGTTTACTTAATAAGATCACTTTATATAACTACATATGTTGAGAAATAAATGGAATTAATCATGAACATTCAGCAACCTCATCATGAGAAATATTGTACATATTGCCTATGTTTAAGAACACTGAAGATGCCTCTAAACCAGAAAAGAGCTTCCACACAGCACTGACAAAGATACGAATGATAAAGCCACAAAAAGCATTATATGGTGAATTTCAACCTCTTACTAACAAGATTTCTGTTTGAGCCTTTAAAAACTTTTCGATTATTGAAAACAATCAATAAAAATAGCGATAGGTTTGTAGTAGATTCTCAGCGGCAGTGACTCCTCACCATAAAGTACAAAAGTACCCTGATCAAGCCCTAACCCTGTTCAGAGGAAATGAACAAACACACACTCACACACTCCTGGGAAAATACAAAATTAATATTAATCTCCACTGTAAACTCAACATAGTTTTCATTAAAATGGCCCGTGGAAAGGACTTCATTCTTTTTCACAATTCGAATATAAACCCTGAGTATGTTGAAACCAGCTATTTGCCAGGTGAAATGAATTACCTGCGTTTTGCTAATATAAAGGGGGGCGTTAATTTGATAATGGTGGACTGTGTCCATGAACAGCCCTCACAGACAGCATCAACAGCCAGAGGGGTAGGATTGATAGAACAAGAGAAAACTGGGCAGGAGGGAGACATTAGCAGTCAGTGGAGATTTTGGCGGAGAGGTCTTGGATTCGTCGGGCGCTGCAGCTCTTGCACAGAATGTGGCCGTCCAGAGGGTAGCAGCCTCGGCCCTCTCCTTCAGAGGAAAGAAGCAATCCACACTCCTGCAAGACAACCAGATACACAACTCTAATCAAACACGCACTGATCAATGTAAGAGGTGCAACATTAGCAGCATTTTAGCAGTTGGACTTTATACAACCATAAGCAGACATTCCTATTCAGAACACTCCATAACTGTTAAAAAATTCCCTACTAAACAGAAGAGCTGCAAGTAAAGGCAAAGGCAGACTTCATCATTCCTATCATTATTATTGTTTATACAAGCTAAAAATACAATTTCCGGAATCCAGAAATAATTTCAATCATCTGAAATAAATGTTCCTATTGCTAATTATTCATAATTAATTATCTTCACATAATTATACATGAAACTAATTCAAGCGATGCAGCAATAGTAACAGAAGCTTGATACTATAAAAAGAAAATGGATAATTCAGTAATGAGCTCAAAGGCTGCATACATACAGTGGAGGAAATAAGTATTTGACACCTTCGCTGATTTTGTAAGTTTGTCCAATGACAAAGAAATGAAAAGTCTCAGAACAGCATAATTTTAATGGTAGGTTTGTTTCAACAGTGACAGATAGCACATCAAAAGGAAAATTGAAAAAATAACTTTAAATAAAAGATAGAAACTGATGTGCACTTCATTGAGGGAAATAAGTATTTGAACCCTCTAACAACCATTAAGAGTTCCGGCTCCCACAGAGTAGTTAGACACTCCTGCTCAATTGGTCAAATAATTATTTCCTCCACTGTACTAAAAGGTTGGTTTATATGCATTAAAATCTGCACTGAAGCACCAAAGGTACGTGCATCTCACTCTGGCCACAATGTGTAACCCCTAAAAACTCAACTCCATGTCCAGAGCATCTAAAGCAAACACAGACTGGCCCTGCAGTGGCATGTGATTCAACCAGAACAACAACTGGTACAAATCAAATGAGAGCAGTTTGTGGGTTGGCAGAAGGTGTTCAACAATACACACATTCTGGTTCAGACTCCCCTTTGAGAAAGTCTGGAAAAAATAAATTAAAATCCAGCAGTTTCAGTTCATGTGTAACATTTGAAAATACAAATTCTGTTACACAGTTCAAACGCTAAACTCAGGTCAACAGGTCAAATCATCAGAGATAAGTTTGTGTGTTTTGTCGTGTTTAGTTTTTCCCGCACACACAGTTTTTGTGATGAAGCTAGTTCTATATTCCATGATAGTATATGATTATTATATGATCATTATACCAACTAAGTGTTTCTGAAGAAACAGTGGTAGCTGACTGACACTGATCATTACATCTACGCCTGTCTGACTCCACACTGAAAATATTGAAACAGTTACTTGAGTGGTGCCTGCGGTTTAATAAAAATCGTATGCAAGTCTATTGCAAATCTCATATTACTCATAATTCAAAAAGTTGATGTGGCTGAAACTAAACTAAAAGCAGATCTTAAATCAGCATGAAAAACTGGTTTAGAAAAGTGTGTTATGATTTCTGATTATTACAAAAAATTGTTTTGGTTGACCTGTGTTATCAGACCACTGCACATTCACAACCGTCATCATCAGTCTGCTTGCTCACATGGCGCTTGTAAAGCTACAATGCCTGTTAGAAGCACTACTCAAATTTAAATTGAATAAAATTGCCAAGAGTGAAACTGGAAGGGAAATCAATAACAATAACAAGAAAAATATATTTAATTTAAAAAAACAATACAAACTGACTAATGAATAAACTCTAAAAGCACTCCAATCTCATGTATAACCTAATTGGCTTTATTTCAACAAGCTAAACAGCAAGTAATGACAAATGAAACTCCCTGATGACTGATGACCAGGTGTTGAAGTATCCTTACCTCACACACATAGCAGTTGACATGGAAACTGCGGTCCAGAGCCACAATCCTCACAGTCTCCTCCTGCCCTGGTTCAGGCATTATGGGCTGGCCACACACAGAGCAGCGTGGGGCAAATTTCCTACACACAAAAGCATTTATGTTGTTTACTGCACACCTGTAGGTGAGCTGAAGTGCCACCTAGAGCATTACCAGTGTTACACTCCTACAGAAGGCTTTCTGATACAATATATAATCAGAGTCCCTGTTTTCTATCCACTTTATTATTATATGCACAATTTAGTCCTGTTATTCTTTAAGTGGCCTATGGACAGAACGTACTGCAGACCAACAGTGACTGGACTTTATGCAGAGTTTACATAAATGACTTAATTTCAAGAACACTTTCGTTTAGTCTACACTGAGGGTCATTAAACAGTGTGTGCCATTACACAGTAATGTTTAATGGACAAACCTTTTCATTTGTTTAAAACTTACAGAGCTACAATAGTGCTAGTAACAGCTTGTGACCTTAGAACAGGCAAGTATGAAACACATTTTAGCTGATACCTTTAGTGATACCTTTTATTAGAGATGCTCCGATCAGCATTTTTGGGGCCGATCACCGATTACCGATCACCAAGATCATGATCTGTCGATTGACGATCACAGAATGGGAATCTTTTATCTATAATCTAGCAGAGTTTGCACCATTTGTAGAAATGAAACTAACTCTAAATTAACTATA
>JBBPDE010002144.1:0-11728 GCA_037974605.1 Nannopetersius ansorgii | reverse complement strand
GTGAGTGAGTGAGTGAGTGAGTGAGTGAGTGAGTGAGTGAGTGAGTGAGTGAGTGAGTGAGTGAGTGAGTGAGTGAAATTGTGCTTTGAGTTGTGCCTTAAGGAACTTTAGCAACTCATGTTTTAGCTTGTTATATACCACAAAGCCAGAACCAGTGGAAAGATTTTGGTGTAAGTTTTATTTGACGTGTGCTCCAGCATTCAGCCAGTCCTGTGATGCTGTGGACAAGGCATTGAAATGTGTTTGTGTTGGCTATACTCGATCCATCATCCTATTTCGATCAGGATGGTAAGCTTTAAGGCTTTGAGGCACTAGTCAGAAGTAATTCTCCATGCATTTGAGAATTGCACACATAAGCTTGCTGAAATGCTGGCTTTTTTATGGGGGAAAATAGTGAAAACTGGCTTTGATTATCAGCCCAGGCTGATTATTAACCTGAAATGAATATGGTTATTTGATAGAAAAAGACTACATTATTAGTCCTGTATCTGTCCGCTACAATCATATGTTTCTGCTTTATTTATCTGGGGACTGTCTCCATTGAATGGAATGTATATGTAGAATATGGTGTAAAATAGACGTTTTTTTTTTTTCAAAGAATTGGTTGTACAGATACTTCCCTAGAAGTAACTGTCAGTAAATGGACTTCCTGCTGCTTCCTCTTCTGTTTTTGTGCTGTGGGGATTCTTTTGTTTTTATCAGAGCATGTTGGGATTGCTGTTACACAACTGAACTCATTCACCCCCTCCCTGCTCTCTCTCACTCTCTCTCCCCTGCACTGAAGCCCTGCGGGAGTCTTCAGCTGGAAGAGCAGGTGCCTGGGAGTGGTGTTATGAGAGTTTAACTTAATCACACAGAGTGTTTTGAAATCCAAAATGGGGCCTTTTGACTAATTGAGTAGAAAATACAGTACCTGTGCTGAATGGAGACACATCATGTGTTAATCTGTTCTGACTGAAGGGCCAGCTCCTCTTAATATAATGCTTTTGTTAAAGTGAGTAGTGCGTGTCATCTTGACAGATTATCGCACTGCGTTTGTGGAAGAATTGTTTTTGAAGGAGAGCTGAGGTGGGTGGGGTGAGTACAGAGCAGTGGGGGTGCAACCATAATGAGAGCATTACAGCTGTCTGCTGTTCACCTCCTCTTCCCATCCCCCGCTCCTTACCCTCAGCACATACCACTGTTGCTGGGGCAAGCCAAAGAAAACACAGTCCGGCTCATTCACCATACTGCTTTGTGTGTGTGAATGGGTGGGTGCTTGGTTTGAAAAACATATTTGTAACTTGTAATATGTGTATGGCTTCATTTAGTACATCAGGGCATTTTTGGAGTTGGGGTTAGGACTGAGTATATAATAAGGAATAGTTTACACCAATCAACCACACATCATGGATATGGACAGGTGATTAACATTGATGATCTCATTACAAGAACCGCTGTCAATGGGTGGGATATATTAGGTCAGTCAGTTCTTGAAATTGGGGTGTTGGAAGCAGGAAAAGTGGTGATGGTGGGGCATAAGTACCTATGGTACTTTTGAGAAGAGTTCAATTGAATGGCTAGATGACTGTCAGATCGTCTACAAAATGGCAGGTCTTGAGGGGTGTTCCCAGTATGTGGTGATTAGTGCTTACCAAAAGTGGCCCAAGGAGGGACAACCCAGGAAACTGGTGACAGGGTCCCCCTGTACATGGCAGAGTCAGACCATCTGGTCCAATCTCACAGAAGAGCTACTGTATTGCTAAAAAGATTAATGCTGAGTATGACAAATATGTCAGAACACAGTGCATTGCATCTTGCTATGTATGGGGCTACATAGCTGCAGATATGTTATGATGCCCATGCTGACCCTTGTCCAAGACTGAAAATGAGACCTGGACCATGCAGCAATGAAAAAGGGTGGTCTGACGTATCACATTTTCTTTTAAATCCAGTGGAAGGCCAGGTGTGTACATCGCTAACCACAGAAAGAACTGTTGCCAGAATGCACTATGGGAAGAAAGCAAGCTGGTGCAGGCAATGTGGTGCAGTGTGTTCTCCTCGGGAAACCTTGAGGCCTGGTGTTCAAGCGGATACTTCATTGATGCATACCACCTGCCTAAACATTGTTGCAGACCAAGTATACCCCTTTATGGCAGTGGTATTCCTTAGTGCCACTGGCCCCCTTGCCTTATCCCCTAACCCCCCCCCCCCCCCCCGCTTTTTGCGAGGTGAATGGTTTTGGAGATCTATCTGACGGTCTCATGGAGATCTATCTAACGGTGGAGTTTGAAGTGTCTGAGTGCTTGCACCACAGAGAAACCACGTGCTTGGAGTGCAGGGGCTCAACCCTGGTGTGGAAATAGAAAAAAAATGCTTCCAGGTCTGCCACAGCTTGCCCTGAATTCCCTTGTGTAAAAACATCCACAAAAAAAGGTTTTTTTCAGTTTCCATGTTATTGTGGGGATTTGCATGTAAAACTATGAGGTCAGTTCTTAAAATAAATACCCATGTGACTGAATCCGTGACTCCTGATCCGCGTAAAACTGGGGGGCAGTCTGCCATACTGAGAAAGTAACATCGCAAAGAATCCTAGGTGTTGACTTGGCTTCCAGATTCCACAGATCTCGTGATCATGCGCCTGCGGCACGTGCTGGACAAACTAGTTTGATCTATCGAATTGAAAATGCTAGCTTAATGCCAACTTAACAAGCAGATCCCTGACTAAGTAGGGTGTGCACATAAAGCAAGGCTGCATTTAAATCATCAAGGTTTCTGCAATAAAACATTGCATGTAATGACATGCTTGGATAGATCATGCCCATGGGTCTGTGACAGTATCTGGTCTTTTGGAGTCCACAAGCTTATTTGACCCTGAACAGTATCTGTACTGTGTTTTGCAGCAGCCACTGCACAGAGACACACACCCTGCTCCGCCCGGGCCCCTTGTACTGACACGGCCAAGAACAGCTGTTCTCATAAACATACAAAATCAGCGTCCAGAAAATGAGCTAGAGAAATAAATCACAGGCTTAAACACAAAATACAAAGAATTTAGGTGTTGCTTGTTTTATGCTCTTCACAGATGTAGAGCATTGGGCAATGGCTTGTGAAAATTGGTACTCCTTTCTGTAAAAGTCATTTTAAGGCAAAATATATGTTTGGATAGTAATAAAGGTACAATCTTAAATTGTATCTTCATACCAACTGTTGGGCACAATGACAATTTTTTGAAAGCCTAAAGCAGATCTGAAATTAGCTTAAAGCGGATCTGATTTGAGACTGATTTAACCTATTTGTACTTTAGTAAATACAATTATACATACTTGGAGAAAGAGAGAGAATTTGACTGCAGTAAAACTGCTGTGCTTCTGTTCATGACTCAGCACTTAGCTGGAGCTGCAGTGTAGAGTGCTGTGGGGGGCATTACTGTATACAGTTAAGAGGATTACAGGGAGAGTGAGATCCTGTCAGTCTTTCTTTACTGTGCTGATAAAATCACAGGCTCAGGGCTTACAACACCCAGTGTTTGTTTTGATTGACAGTGCAAATAAATATCTGATTAGCATCTATGCTATGTTGGTGTTATATATATAGCATATATGGTGTTATATATATATTGACCTATATTCCCCAAATATGATTAATTTGAATGAACAGTTAAGTAATATGAGCATTGCTATATGTGTGCTTTATGCAAGTGAATGGTATTTGAACATTGTTCAGTGGCATGAGACTGGACACCTCAAGAGCATACCCTTAGGAGAAGTCAAGTGCCTTTGGCAGTACTAGCTTAAACTCAAGTCATCAGTTAAATGTGACTGTATTTTCACCAGCCGTTACACAATGCAACCAACTCTAGAAGGGTTAAGGTTACTGTGTGCTTCTTCCAAATCATATGAAGTCAACTATCTAATCTTTTTCAACTGCAGTTAATGCCAATGTGTTAGCTATGCTAGCACCATGCTGAGTGATTAGGGGGAGTAGGTGGGCCATCTTACCCACTCACAGAGTGAGGCAAGTTTTACCTGATTTGGAGACCCAAAATGGTTTGCTCTCAATCTATCAAATATTGTCTCAGACAGTTGGCCGCTCACCCCAGTTTTGGAGCATCTTTGTGTTCAATTTTGAGTGTAAATGTGGGCTTTCTGCCTAAACACCTCTTCTGTCTTTCCAGGCTGTTTCTTATGGGACACCATATTTCTGCACAGGCGTAACAAAGGGACAGCTTCTGTGGAATACTGTGAAGATTCCGTTGCAAATCTAATGTGAAGAAAAGGACGCCTCCAAGCAAGTACCTACTAGGATGCAACAAACAGAATTGTTTTAATGTTCTATTTTTTTCTTGGTTTGAGTTTCCATTCAATCTTGTTTACAATGTTGTATCTTTTTTTGACTGGAGGAATATTGAATTTTGTAGTTACCTGAGATTGATTGTCTTCTTTTTTGCAAACAGTGGTTTTCTGAGCGGTCGTCAGAGTTGAAGGTGTTAAGTTTATATACTTTACAAATATTATTTGGTTACTGTATCCCCAAAGGACAAGGATTCAAACACACATATGCTTTACCAAATAGCAACACTAAGTTCATTCTGTTAAGTTCAAATCATTACAAAACCGTTTAATGTGTATAATGTGTTGTGCCATCCAGCACTGCAGTAGAAGATCCCTAATGGCCTGAACGCTGCCACTTGTGAGAACATGTTCTCATTTTTGTGCCCAGAAAGATTTGTTTTGTTTAGATTTTCTTTTTAATTATTATTTTGAGGTGTGGAATTTTTTTTTTCTTTTTAGTCATGTCTCATTTCATGCAATTTCTGTGCCTTGAACAGTAAGTGGAAATGTAGACTTTTTTTTTTTTTTCAGCAAATGCAGTATAATCTTTTTCCATGTCTATCCCTTTGAATGCAGTTAAAACCTATGGGTGCCAGTATAACACACAGATTAAACCTCACCAGGAAGATCACTAGTGCTCTGTTAGAGAGCTTCCCCTCCCTGGAACACACTCGCACATAGAAGTGCCCTTGCTCAATTTACTGCTTAGCAGAACTGAGTCTTTACTCAGCAAATAGTGGTGGTGTTGGGTGTGGGCAATGTGGAAAAAGTACAGCAACACAACCCTGTACACTGTAATATCTTTTTTTCTGACACCAGAGGTCCCATATTAAAAAAACAATCTATAAAAACTGAGCATAGTGATTTTTAATACTTAATGCATTGCTCCAAATCTAATTTAAATGATCAGTTATGGTCTTTACCTGCCCTATTATGGCTTACAATATCCATGCTATGCTCAGAACACAGTATTTTGGCAAAATTGAACAAGATAACAAATATATTGCCCATCCCTAGATCTGCATTGCTAATATTTTAGCAAATAAACATGTTTTTTTTTCCCAACTTGTTTTCAAAGTGGTCAATCATTAAAATATGTTCTGGTTTCTACTTCTGATGTCTATTTTAAAAGGGTTGGTTGCCTTTTTTATTGGTTGATTGTAAATAACCCTACTACTTGTTTCTATAATTTATTTCTAAGTTGATGCTCAAGTGAAATTGTGTTGCTGGAGATTAATTTTGTCATCTCCTCTTTCACGGAATCCAACGTGGAAGTGTTAACTGTCACATGAGCCTAACACACAAACAGGTCTGCTCATGATTTGGAAGAAAAGTAGGCGGGGTGAAGGGGTGAGGGGGTGAGGGGGGTGGTGGCTGAGTGTGAGAGACGGTGTGTGCCAGCTTGCTCACTTGTGCTGTAGTTCTACCTCTGCATTGTTTTGTGTTTAGAAACTAACCCACTAAAAGAACTGGCTCAGTGTTTTTCAGAGAGACTTTGTGCTAGCCGGTGTGTTTTATGAACATACTTTTATTTCATTTGAATTATTTCCTTTTTAAGGAAGAGGAACACAAATGAATTTAACACATTTTTTCTTTGTTATTTATGTCTTTCTGTTGGATTATTGACCATGCGTTGTCTATAGCCCAAACTTTAGTTTCATGCTAAATTGTGCGAGTTGTTTGGTTTTGGTTTGATTTTAGTACCAAATCTTTACCATTTTCTTTGCTCTGTGTTTCTCAAATCCAGTCTTTGAGTCTCATTGTGCCGGATTCAGCTTATCTACTAAAAGACACACATTTTAAGGTTTATCACAAGGGAACTGTGCAAAGCAGTGATATTTGATTTGAAAAACACTGACAACGGGTCGTATATTTTTGTTCAGGTTTTTCTTTTATTGTTGTATTTCATTCTTTGTTTTTCCTCAGTTCTGCACCTGATGATGTTGTACCTCATGTTTTACTACCTTTTTCTCAGTGGCATAATGAAAAACTGTTTCTGATGGCTAATTGCTGGCCAGTATTCATTTATGATCGCAAAGGGGGCCACAATGTGTACCAGTGCTGATTAGCTCATCCGACTGTTTTTGGGAGAAACCGAGGAAGAAATGGCAAATTCAGGGACCTTCACAATCTCAACTACGATAAAAGTTCATTAAATGATTATAGAGTTTTGATTCCTGGATGCTTGTAATCCACAGTATGAGTGTATTACAGTGAGGAGACACACAGGCCTGTATTCTTGAAGCTTTTCAGATCTATGATCTGTTTCTTTCACAAAGTCTTAGTAAATAAAAGAGGAACCTTGTACTACATCAGAATCCCTACTCTGAGAAGCTTTGTAAATATGGGCCCAGACGCTGCTTCCTCTATTGCTGTGGTCCTACTTTTTCAGTTCATATTACTACACCCTTGACTATGCAACCTCTCCTTCAGTGAGAAGCACTGTGATGTTGCCCTGCTTAGCTCATTTCGTTAGTCCACCACTTCTCTTTTTCCTGATCTGTCGCTCTTTGTGTCTCCACGGAACATCTTAATGGATGTACACTGATTTTCACCTGATTTGACATAACCATAGAACATGCAGGGGAACGTCTGTGAATTATCCATGTTATTCATTTGTGCTTGTGACATTTTTCTTTCAATAAACACATCACATTAAAAATAAGTTGTTTTGTTGTCTGTGGAGATAAAAGTGAAAACGTTGAAGTCATGAAGATTGGAGGGTAATTATATACAGGAAAGAGAAATTGGTTTATTCAAGCGTGATGGCGCTGAGAACAGGCACAGAATGCTGATCAGCAGTCACAGATAAATCCCATTTCAAAACACAGTGATCAGCTCCGACGCAGCCGTCTGGCGGCACACTGTATCGGGCAGTCATGTGTGAAAAAGAGGATAACGTGTCCTTGTCCGCAGTCAGAAAAAACAAGCACCTGTCTGTCACAACACAGTTACTGACCTGCCTTATTGTAGCATTCAGGTTCAGAACCTGAGTTCTGAACTCCAGACCATTTCAGTGGTTTGCAATAATGGAGAATGTTTTAAAGCACATTTGCTGCAACCTGAAGTCCAACCCAGCAGAAAGGCCTGTCTGTTGTGACGGGACTGCAATACAAAAAGCGGGCTAAACCTCAGTGAAAGTGCGTGAGATATGGGGGGAGGGGAAGCAGGGCTTAGTGTGTGTGTGTGTGTGTGTGTGAGAGCGTGTTATTTGTGCCTGAATAACGGGGGATGGTTTTCGTACTCACTGACCCTGAGGAACGAGGGAAAACTCAGTTTGTGTGGATGTCCGTGCGTCACTAGTGTACAGCGCATGCTTTAGAGCGTGCCATTGGCAGCTATAGCATGACTGACCACATTCACAGCTTCATTTGAAGCTGAGCAATTATTCAGAATCCAACTTTTTTGGTCGAGGTTTTTGCACATGTTTTCACAAGGAATGTGTGCACAGACATGAGTTTTACATTTGCACAGTCATCCTTCGTTAACCACTTACATGCACACACAGAGAGACACATTCATAAATAAAGAAGCGTGCAGAGCCTAAATGCTGGGGTAGCAGAAACACAGGTGCTAGAGACAGAATGATGCTTCAATAGAAAAGATTAGATGGAAACTTTTGCTGACTTATACCAATCTGACTTTCTTTTCATTAAGCAGCAAAACTTTAAAATGAGCTGTTTTTAATTGAAACACTTCACTCTAGATGATCAATTGTGCGTGTACTATTTCAGATTAGATTTGTTACACCAGGATTTATTCAGATTCTTTTTCTCTGTCTGATGCCAGATACAACATTTTCCACACAATATAAATACCTGATATTGGACTGGTGCCATCTCTAACATTCATGAGGGAATGTTTTCTAGAGTGTGGTTGTTTTAACCCTTCTAGGACTGAAGCACCCCAGCTGAAGTCGGTAGTGAATTAAATAAAAAGGGTCAGCAACAGGGTTGGACTGGGACAAAAAATCCGACCAAGCATTTTGAGTCGAGACCGGCGCACCATTCCGTGCCTGACCGGGCCCCTCTCACTGTCGTTCTTGGGGATGGGGGGTGGGGGTATGCCCGATGGCCAGTCCAGCACTGGTCAGCATTACTTTTACAGTGTGGAGACACTGACTACAAATAAGTGACCTTTCCTGCACACCTAAATATGCAACTGGTGTATTTGATGGTTCACCAAACTGCAATGCCATCATAATTTAGTGAGATTATTTTCCAGTTCTTCTGCAGAATCATGATACTGACATTCATTTCAGCCCACCAGCAGCTAAAGTACACTTAACAAATATCACCTTAGTCAAGTGAGCTAAAAAATATTATTCCATACCAATACAGGCAGGTAGCCAAAAATAAATACTCTTTAGGGGCAGGTCATACATGCCATACTGCATAATTTTATGTTAGGTGTTCCAACAAAGAGTGTAGTATTTGTGGTGATATTCAGTGTTTTATCTATTCAGCTTCTATTTTGCTTACTATGGGTGTAAGAAAGACCAAGAATGCTGGTTTACAGGAAAAACACAGAGAGGCAGTTAGGCATGTGTGATAGACACTGGTGTGAGGGTCTTATGTAATAAACTGATTCTGCTGCTCTGGCAGTTAGTGCTTATATAATTGGCAATCCAATAAGCTGCGTTTCAGTTCGTAATGCTGTCCAAATCATTCAGGACAACATAGACATCCTATCTAAATCTCGTCAAATCAACCATGTGTTCTAAACGAGAAAGACTGAAAGTGGAGGTGATCATGGCAGTAAACATTGTGATATGCAGTGAAATACACAGATATACACAATTGGGATGATGCTTGCAAACATTATGGATAACTTGTGTAGTGCTACCTTAATTGTTCACTCTTAGGTCACCTGGGAAAATAAGGAATCACCCATTCTCCAACTGGAAGTATGCAATGTTTTTACAATTTCTCACTGATTTCTATAGGAAGTTTTGCTTGTCAGGCAAGTATCAGTAAAATAATCACCCAGGGTTAAGGACAGCATAGGGGCAGCAGATGGAGGGGCTTCTATCGTGATGCTTTCATAGAGGGGTTGGAGGTCAGGAATGTGGGAATCCACACATGGACTCAGAATGTAGTATCGTTCCGCAAATAGAGTGCTAGCTCACTTTTATTTCACACCACAAATTGTCCATTTATTTACATGCCGCCGCACAGTGTTGTTATGTCACTAACCCAGTTTCATTGTCTTCTGTTAAATGGCACTGCAGAAGAGAATGGACAGGAGCAGAAGCTGCAAATTGTCAGAATTTGTTTTGAATGAAATTGGGGGAGGAGGTGGTATGAGATGACTGAACCTTCACAGAGGCCTTCTTTTCCTGTCTTAATCTCATTGGCCCTGCCCCTAATAATTTGTTGGCAGTCCAGGATAAGAGCTCTGCGTCTTTCAGGGAAGTTGTGACGACACTTGCGTTCTAATGTTAGAAATGTGTGGGCCCAAGAGTCAGGAATGAGTAACACTGGTAACTGGTCGATCAAGAACTGGCAAGTACTCGCTCAGAACAAACCCTCCTACTGAGGATGAAGAATGCAAGTCAGTGCATGTCTGTCATCTTTTTTCAAATCAAAATCAAATTAAAATGACTACTGAGGTGTAGCAAGACTAGCTCCATTACAGAATGAAAGTACACCACACCCAGAATAAACTCCAAATGGAATTGCGGGAATTCTCACTGAGCAGCTTCAGATGAACAACAGCTAGTATCTATACCAAATATGAGCATTAAAAGACAGTTTTGATTGATATATATATGCATTATGGCAAGCCGCTTAGGAAAAAACATAAATATATAGCCACTGAAAACTCTGAATATATGGAATAAAAGTCTGAAAATGTGGAATGGGGGTTACGTTCCAAGACCATATAGTGTAAAACCGTGTTGTGTTTTGATTTTAAAAGCTTATTTTTATAGTGTAAACTCTAAATATGCCCTCAAATATGCTCCCAGAATGTCATTCTAAACTCAGTATAATGCATTATCCTTAAAGAAAATGTAAAGGTAAAAGTTTTGGGACACCGCGGCGAGGTGCACGGGGTGTTACTCTGACTAAAAATACAAACGAGGGCTCGCTGGAAAGGTCTCCTGGAGATCAATCGAACTTTGGAGTTTGAAGTGTCTGAGTGTTTGCATCACAGAGAAATCTCGCTTCGAAAAAAAAGTGCTTCCAGGTCGGCTACAGCCTGCCCTGAGTCCCTAGAAATATATTTATTGCCATCTAAATATATGGAATAAAAGTATAAATATATGAAATGAAAGTATAAATATATGGAATGAAAGTCAGAATATTCAGACTTTCATTCCATATATTCAGAGATTTCAGTTATTTTGCAAAACCATTAGTCCTTGAAGTGCATTAAGCTCCATGACTGCATACTACTTTAGATACTGCATACTACTTACACACCCAGCTACTTAAGACACTGACTCAAAAAGGAAGGAACAGACAGCCAGTCTTAAAGTTGTGTACCGCGTGCCCTTCCCCCACAGAAAACAATGTGTCGTAGGCAGACAAGAGCATGACCCTTAACCTTTTTCCCGCCCAGCCATGTTCTAGGCACAACCGCCATCTTTTTTTTATCCATTTACCAGAGCTCTGGGGTCAATTGTGTTATAAAATGAACAGGATAAAGTTTGCCTTTTACTGTTTCACAAGTGTTCAATCAAGTTCTTAACTCAATAAGAGAGAGATAGATAGTAGATAGAAAGATAGATATGTATATGCATATGTACATGTATATATGTGTGTATGTATATACTATTACAACAACAACAACAACAACAACAATAATAATAATAATAATAATAATAATTATTATTATTATTATTATCATTATTATTACTATTGTTGTTGTTGTTGTTGTTATTTCCACATTAGTACTTATTTTTGACTAACGGGTAGAGATTCTCCTTTGAAATCCTGTTGGGACCCCTGCCGCCTCCGGGGTGTCCTAAATCAGAAAATTCACTGTCTGTGTTGTGTAAGAGGGCCAGACTATGTTCTAGAGTGGCACTGTTTGAACTGGGCTGGATTAAGCATTGTCAGCTGTGATTGGTTCTTTTCACAGGCCTCGTTAGACAAGTACAAACTTTGACTGCCCAGTCTGGAGCTTTACACACACACACAGGAAAACATATATCATTTAAGTGTGTTCACTTCCACAAATGAGGGAATGGATACAAGAAAACAGCTGCTTGACTTAAATGCCCATACCAACAGTTACAGCGATCATTAAGATAATACAATATATAGTATTTTAGAAGTAATTCCTGCAGAAAAGCATATTATTTTAAGCCTTCTTTTTGCTGTGAGGGGTTTTGGAGATTGAAACAGAATAAGAGAATGCCGTTCGTTAGTTACAGTCCGTTAAAACCATATATATTTGTCATATATATA
>JBBPDE010002090.1:0-11732 GCA_037974605.1 Nannopetersius ansorgii | reverse complement strand
TGTGTGTGTGTGTGTGTGTGTGTGTGTGTGTGTGTGTGTGTGTGTGTGTGTGCGTGTGTGTGTGTGTGTGTGTGGTGGAGGGTCAATAATTTTTTGTCCACAATATGACAGCAGGCTGGGAGTCTATACAAAATGCACTGGTTCTTTGATTCCAGGCATTCAGGAATCAAGAGCTGTGGAGTCGATTGGAGGTGTTCAAGTTTGCCCACACTTGCTGCATGTGGAGTGTGAGATGCTGTCCTAGTCTGAAGCCTGTCTGAGACCCATCAGGTGGTCTGAAGCATGTATTTGTCCAAAATACACATTTTGTATTTTAAGTTAGACTCAGTGGAACACAAAGAACAATGTAAAATTGGCTTCCAACAACATTGCCTGGGCCAAAACATCTAGACCCCTGAAGGAGATGATGGAAGAGAATCCAGCACTTTTTAGACAGCACTTATGAGTCAGCAAAGGTAATTTAGTGTTATCTTTTCAAATTTCCTCGCCCAAGTCAAATATAATTAATCAGTGGTCAACCCTCAGGGTCGTTGGGGTCTTCAAATAAGGCCTAATAATTTATATATAATAAAAAAGACATGCCTGTTTTTCATTAAAGAGAGTTTGTGTTCAAATTTGATGAGGACTGCAGGACCATTCTTGTTGCACAAATGATGCAGAAACCTTTACATTTTCTTTAAGGGTAATGCATCAAACTGAGTTTAAAATGAAATCAAAGGGTTCTGGGAGCATATTTGGGCACATATTTAGGGTTTACACTATAAAAATAGGCATTTTTAAGGATTTTTTTGACCAAAACACAGCAACGCATTTTTTCACTACACAGGGACTCTTGGAACGTACCCTCCTTGAAAAGCAGGGGGTTACTGTATATGCTAATAGCTCACTAGCGTACCACTAGAACCCCAAGAGGTTAGAAAAATTATTTATTGTCTTTTTCTTCGTTTTTGTTTTCACTGTGTTTTGATATTATGGCCTAGCTGTAGTAATCGCAGTTCAGCTCTATTATTGATACTATACTCTTTATTTTGTCCAGCTTGTCTTTTTCTGTGTATACTTTTGAAACCAAGATGATTGTGTGAAACTGACTCTCAAACTCTTTGGATTCCTGAGATTGGTCATATAGAATTAAAGTTGATGTCAAAATGTCTGGAAGCGAACAGCAGTAATGGGAGGGATCCCTGGCTGCATACTGTTTGGGAGCCATTTTTGTGTAATTGAATTTAACGTGAAGAAAATGATGCATAGGTGTAAAGGTGTAATGGATTTATACCAATAAAAGTTTTTCTATAAGTGTACATTCAAACCTAGAACCATTTAGTCTTCATATTTAAAAGTGAAGCCTCAAGACTCCAGTTACGAGAAATGAGAGCACTGACGTCCTCATCTTTCAGACAAATGCATGACAGGTTCCAGTGGACTTTCCTTTATTTCAGTCCTTTTTAGCTGTCAGAAGACTGAATGCTCCTCTTCCAGAGGATCTGAGAAGCGTGTGTGTGTGTGTGTGTGTGTGTGTGTGTGTGTGTGTGCTGTTCCTGTATGAGTACAGGTGCATCTGTGCATGTATATGTGCATGTGCTCAGTCTCTTCTTTTTCTCTTTCTGGACTGTTGCTCAAGGGATCCCTTCTGCCACGTTCTGTGGGTGTGACTGACAGCTCTAAAGCTAGAGAGACAGGACTCCCTCAACCATGCTGCAACCAGCTGCTCCCTGCTGCTCCGCACGCCTTCCGCTCAGAGCTGTTCAGCTGGACGGCCCAGCAACATTCCCATCCTACCACTGTGCTCAGACAAAGGACCAGCGCGGCCAGAAACTTGTAGTACAAGTTCCATCTTCATCAAAAGTTTGAGGACACCTAATGTAGCTACAACAGACTGCCATAGTTGTTACAACATGCTAAAGAAGGGTTTTAATGAAAGAATAGGCTGCGTTATCTTACTGCAATATCACTGAAAAAGGTACAGTTCACACATTAAATTATTTTCTACACTTCAGAGAAATAGCAATGTGTCAGCTGATCGCTTGTATAAACAAAACACTTGAGTAAGCTGACAGATATGGATGTATACATGCACATAACAAATGCAAATCTTTCATAAAGTCGATTATTAAACACCGATCATATTAGTGTGAAACTGTCAGACTGGGGTCTTCAGTGTAACCCTTGGCCTTTGCCAGGTCTGTGCATGTTATCCAAGATGAAGATACCAATTCTTGAACACCGTTGTTGGCATGGCAACTACCAGGCCTGTCAGAATGATGACAGTTTTTTTTTTTTTTAAAAGCCAGTTTACCGAGGAGTGTTTTTATATGCCATCAGACTATAATGGTGAAAGCAATGGAAATTATTCCAAAATACCTAAGGGCTGTTTCTTTCACTAGAAAGGTAGAAAGTTCAAAGGTCCTACCTGCACAGCTAGAGGGATTGTTGCATGCTATACTGTACTATTCTGAAAATATGGCAAGACATTCAACATACAGATTGAACTGATGCTGATGAAATGTCAATTTCTTTTTTTAAATATCTTCTAAATGACCAAGACAACCACATTTAATGCTGCTCCTTAATCCTATGGAACACCCTTCTTTGACGCAGACAGTGCCAGTGGGCACGCCGACTCCCGTTCCTCCTCGACCCAGGGAACTGAGTGGGGGCCATCTGGGCTGGCAGGCCACTCTGATACGGCTCCATATGGTGCCCCCATGCCACAACACACCAGATGCTAAGACCAAAGACATGGCAGCCATGCCCCTCTTTAATGCCCTTGCCTATGACAGCTCAATGCAGATGACAGAGAGTGAGGGGAACACATGGCTTTGATGATAAGAATAATGACTGTGGTGGTGTAACACCCTGTACTAGGAGATTTATTGGAGTAAGAAACACACTTAGACACACTTTAACACACTGAGACACTTTCACTGCACTGAAATATAGCACATCTTTCTTCAAGGTCAGAGCATTAATAAACAAACAAACACATCAATTTTACAAAAAAGAATAAACATGTCATGGAGGATATATGTTGTTGTGAGATGCTCCTTAATAGAACAGTATTGTTACAATTTCTGGTAATTTTCATGACAGATACTACAATGTTTGATGTAATGATGTTAAATTAGCATATATATATACACAAATATGCTCCCAGATCATTTTAAACTCAGTTTAATGTCTTGCCCTTAAAAAAATGTTATGGTAAACCCACACTCGCATCTTTGAATTTAAATTGCCTGCTGAGATTTATTCATTTTTTTATTGCCACAAACCCCCCCCCCCCCCAAAAAAAAAGGCAGAGCATGTTTGCAGTTTTCACACTATTGTGGGAATTTACACGTGAAACTATGAGTTCGGTTCTCAAAAGAAATCCACGTGTGACTGAATCTGCGACTCCTGATCTGCGTAAAACTGGGGGATAATGGTACCGATGTGACCCCGGTATAGACTGTACTGTAATTAATGCAAGTGTGTTTTCTTTAGTATACGCTGTTGTTTTTTTTGGTATAAGCAGGTAAAAATAATATATAATATGATACAGTAAAAAGGACTTTACAGTAATAAAAATACAGGTCTTTAATAAGATCAAAATGAAAAATACAAGAACACTCAAAATATGAGAAAAGCACACGAGGTAGCTCCATGCGGGAACCTGTTCTAATGCGGGAATGCTGGACTGCGTCTGCCAGAGATGCGTCACAGGGCAGCAGCCAACCAGCAGCAAGGAGAAATATATAATGCTCTTGGACTGGCTGCTTTCAAAAATCCCACCCTTTCCTTTATAATATATAATACTGTTACTATATAATACTGTTATATTTTATATGGAAATGTAGCTGAATTTAAGTTGATATTTATTTGTATATTTAGTATTTATATTATGTGTTAAGTCATTTCATAGTGGGTGTGATATGATGAATAGCAGTACTGAAAGCAAAACACCAGATGATAATCTTTCAATCAAAATTAAACAACTTATAAGGACAAGGACACAAAGTCAACAATCCAAAATACTTCTTTTTGACCCCTAATGTTTAACCCAGGCTGACATCTATGCTCCTTTGTCTGTTTCTTAAATATTAAACAGCTTAACTCAGTCTGTTTTGTGTTCGCCACAACTTTATTAATTGAAGTGCTCACCAGCTTGAGAAATGCTCTTTAATAAGCTCTTGTCACACAGCAGCATCCAACTGTGTAAATATCTTAGAGTCTGCTGCTTCCCACGCCTGTATTATAACCTAATGCTATTCCTACCAAGAATGACACTGTTGGGCCTCAAAAATATGGCATTAATGTACTGTCTGGAAAAAAAAATTGCAGTTTTTTTCTAGCTACACTAATTAAGTAGCTTTCCTTGTCATCTGGCTATTTTATGTTTTTGACAACAGTTGGCCAACCTCTAGCACAATTATACTTCTTACCTAACTCTTAAGTGGTGGTGGTGGACTAGTGGGTAGGATGTTTGCCTCTGGACCAGGAGGTCCTACCCTCAGCATACCACCACTGTGTTCCTGAGCAAGACCCTTCACCCCAAGCTGCTCCAGGGAGACTGTCCCATGTAGATAGGGAATGGAAGTCACTTAGGATAAAAAGTGTCTTCTAAATGCTGTAAATGTAAAATGAGTAGAAAAAAATTCCAGTAAATGTATTCCAGTTCTGATTAACTGTTAACATGGCATTTGTAACCTATTCCAAGGGATTCCTTTATTAAAATCGACATTTTTTATGATTACATAAAGATGAGAAAATTAACATGATTACTTTCATTTAACAAAATGTGCCCTGTTCCATAAAACAATAATTGTCTGTGCTTATATGAACTGTATGTAAATTAATAATTTATGGTTTTAGCCCAAATAAGGCATTTGTAAATTACAAAATAACAAATATTATCATGTATTACTTTGCACACAGTGTTTAACCTTTACATTACATTTCTGGCATTTATTAGACACCTTTATCCAAAGCGACTTTCATTCCCTAACTACAGGAGACAGTCTCCCTGGAGCAACTTGGGGTTAAGGGTCTTGCTCAGGGACCCAGTGGTGGTATGCTGAAGGTAGGATTCGAACCCACGACTTCTTGATCTGAAGGCAAGTATCCTACCCACTACCTCCACCCACTCCACTCCAACCTCAGTGTTGGTCAACAAAATGGTCCAATGGATGTGGAACATATCTCTATGGTGGATGTTTTGTGAACCTTCTGTAGGTCAGCTAGTAAAGCGGATATAGCATTGCTACACAGAACTGCAAACCCTAACAAGAACTTACAAAGTGAAGGCAAACACAAAGGGATGGTTTAGGTTTTAGACATAAATACCTTAAAGAAAATCCCCAGGAGTGATCCTGGTGTGACAGTAATGTAATGCATGTAATGCATCTCTACTGGCTTTCTTCAGTAACTGTTACAGATTTTGTTATAGTCTTGTTATGTGATGCTCTTACTATGCTACTACTACTCAAGTCTTTCTTCTAAATGAATTATGCAAATGTACAGTTGCGACCAAAATCCAGTCCTAATAGCCATGGGCAGGAATGACCCCACTTAGTGCTCCTTTCCACAGGGAAGCTGAAGCTGCAGCTAATGCTGCTCTGTTGATTATGAGAGGTTTTAAAATGTGGAAACGTCTTACTCATGTATTTTCCATTATTAGCTCTGGTAGCGCCATGGAAAGTTATGTGTTCTAGCTGTTCAGACCATAAAATCCCCACTTCCTAGTGTTACCAAGGCAACTATTTAGTCACTGTTTTAGCCTTCAGATTTCACTTCTGCGTGAGAAAAGAAAAAAAACTTTACCCAGATTTCCAAGTTTATGTGTGCAATGCTCCTCATGTATGTAACAGATGTAATATATTCTATGCATTGTTCAAAGATCAAGGAAAGATGAGTGGCAGATCCCCAAGACATTCTCATTACACTGCTGTTCGGTTCCTGAATGGGAACTAATTACTACTGTACAGTCCCTTTCAAACTTAGCAAAGCCAATTTTGTGGTCTATGAAGATTTGAAAATGTTTTCAATATATTTTGATAATTATTGGAAAAAAGGGCCATGATCTCATGATGAATGCATTCATTATTTGACAAGTAACTTGGCTCCATAATGACGAATCAACATTTATGAGCATGCAGGATTTATGGACTTATCTGGGGCACTATTCAAGTATAGGAAAATGGGTCAGAAAACATGAGAGAGTAATAAGACAGTGCCTTTCTATCCCAGTTTCTTTGTATTCCAGTGGAAAGGAGCTTTTTATGACAGCAGCGTATAGATCTAGTGTTCATGCCATTGATGTCATGGCTGCTAATTTTTGAAAGAGTAAAAATTCACAAATAATTAAGGTTTGGCTTTAATGTTGCAATAATTGACATGTAATTTGACCTAAAAATAATCATAAAAGATGTGGCAGGTGCATGGTGTCGTTTCATGTGCCCTCTCTTTTGTTGTGTGTGTTTTTACTGTTTACTGAGTTTGGCCAAGCTCATGCGGCCAAAATTCTATGGTAGCTGGTACTCCAGAACTTTGGTTGCATAATTTTTTCAGTGATTTTTGGAGGACCACTTTTTTGGTTGCAACCTCTTTCCAAATTACATCTTCATGTTTATTAATCAAAGTCTGTTTTAAGGCATAAATATAAGCAATCATTTAATTACTGTGAATAAGCATAATCCCATTTTTTTTCCTTTTCTACTACTGATCTATTGGTAAATGGGGTAAAATAAAACTTCTGGTGTAAGTGCCCTCAAATGTTGATTGTGAATTTTTGCAGAGCATTTTTTTGATAAAATTGATTAATGAATAAAATTGATTGCAATATCTAATTGATTCACTGACAAAATTGATTGCAATATCTTATTCTAAGTCTCATGTGTGGAAGTTATACCCCCACATACTTAATACTGAGGTTCAGAATCAGTTTGCTCTAATATCTCAATGTCCCATATGGCTTGTTCAACCTAAGACAGTTGAAGTGAAGTTGCTATGAAATATATAGTATGGGGTAATTAAAGCTGAATCAACAATTTTTATATATTATATATATGTGTGTGTTTGCTGTTGTATTCTAAATACGCTAAAACAAGATAAACACAAATTACACATAGAAGTAAAATAAAAATAATACAACAAAAAGGTAATAAAATAAAACAATATACAATAATGCAATATAAACAGAGGATATACATAGGATGCATAAAGTGTATGTGATTGCTTGTACTGTATTGCATTAATATAATTGTTGCAGGAATGTAAATCCTATTTTCCAATCAGGATTTCTTAGCAGTAGTCATACATTTATACTATGCAACATGTGCAGTGTAAAGATACATGGGTGAGGTAGAAACAGCCGATGTGTCCAAAGACTGCCAGTGCAATGTTATTGTGTTACGTAGTCTATTACTTCTGCTTTACGTTCTGTATGGCCAGGTTCAGCTTACAGTCTCAGTTCTTTTGTTATGTCAAGAAAAGCCAAATAAAGTAAGAGATGTTTTTTAGTCCCAGTTTCTGCTAGTTTCAATAGATTGTTTTGTGCACCTTTGCTCATGACTTTTAGCCACGCACTTGTGTACTTTTGTTTATAAAAGTCTCTCTGGCAGAGGTAAATGTGCTCCGTGATGTGGAGTGTGAAGTGGAAAAGGACATGAGGCTTCTACAATCCCCTACAGAGCCCTGCATGACACACCTGACATCTGCTGCTCTGCACCATCGCTTCAACAGCCTCTAAACGCATAACCCTTAACAGTCCCAGTTACTGGCAGCAATAACAGAAGTATGGTGTACTTATGAGTGCCTGAAAATGTAAACATTTTATCTAACATCATTAGAGTTAATGGAACAGTGCAGTTTTGCCCTCAAACTGGCTTCTTAGAATCGAGTCGTTAAAATGAACAAAAAAGCATTGCAGGCCCTGTGGCACAAATTGCTAATAAGACTTGGAGCTGGATGGTGGGGGAGAGTGATGTATGACATTAAATTGCTGGACTGAGTTGGCACTATAAACAGTGCCCATAGATGAAATATCATAAATAATACAATGTTTTTAGAATGTTTATGCTTTGTTGCATCTGCTTACTGTCACATTTCTGTACCACAATAACTCAAATTGCATTAGATTTAAATTAGGTTCAAATTTCTTAGGTTTATGTCCACACTTTTTTAGAAGTAAAATAGAAAAAAAAAAAAAAAAAAAAGGGTGGACATAAACCTAAGAAATTTGAACCTAATTTAAACCTAATGAAATTTGAGTTATTGCAGTACATAAATGTGACAGTAAGCAGATGCAACCAAGCATAAACATTCTAAAAACATTGTATTATTTATGATATTTGATTTATCAGCACTGTTTATAGTGCCAGCTCAGTCCAGCAATTTAATACCATACATCACTTCCCCGCCATCCAGCTCCAAGTCTTATTAGCAATTTGTGCCAGAATTTAATACAGTCATTTGTTTTCTTCATTCGATTCTCTCATGTTTTCAGTCTTACTTTGCTGAATATAATACGAACAATGAGCCCTGAATCATCCACTCACTGTATCATAACACCCCCACTAAGAATCACAAAGTACTGAATCTAATTTAAGCCCAAATATGTAGAATCTGAGGAAAAATAAGTCATAACATTCAATAGTATAACTACATGACAATAATAACTCAATGTCTAGGTGCTAAGGAATGTCAAAACACCTCAAGAGTGGAATTGTATTGATCATTGCAGGGCACAGAGGTCTGCATTGACCTGACCTCCCACCTATACATGGTCATGTCTGAGGATCTAGAGTGTGTGTGGTATGATGCTCTACTTGGCAAATAACATTGCACACTTCACAGTGGCCACAGAAGGTATGGGGGAATGGGATGGGATTCCTAGTGGTCCGCTGGAAACAGAACTGATTAGGTTTGACTGAGCTGATAACGCGGATAGGATGAGGACCTTGAGTCAGTGAACTGCAAAAGCTTTACACCTGCTCTTTTGGTCCTGCACTGCAAGAGAAAAACACACACAGGCAGATGGAGGTGGGGTGGGGATTTGCGTGTGGTGGGGTGCATACGAATGACAGCATGAATGCGAAAGCAGTTACTGACAGCTCGACCAACTGGAGATTACTCAGTCACTCACATTCTCAGTCCATCTGAGGCACCGAACAGTCAGTGGCACGAAACACAAAGCCATCAGATGTCTCTCTGCTAAGATTCTTTGCACATTACAGATGACTGAATTCTGAAATGTAAACCTTGGCCACTTGGTTTACACTTGCACAATTAGAGTTTCTGTTGCCCCAATGCAATGGTTGACTGCAGTAAAAGTACTTAAATACAGTAATCCTCCACTTTTTGCAGGGGTTACATTCCATGAGCACACACATACAGTGAAAAACGCGTTGTGTTTTGATAAAAAAATGCCTAAAAATACCTAAATATGCTAAATATGCCCCCAAATAATGCATTACCCATAAAGAACATGTAAAGGTAAATAAATAAACAGAATCAGAAAACTTTATTGCCTAAAAAACCATTAGCAGTTAGCATTAGCATTGTGCAAAGACTCTTACACAAAGAAATAACTCTCTCTAACCACATGTTTAGACAGTTATACCGCAGTGTACATCAGTAAAATAATTTTATTAACGTTACTCACATTTATACAAACCATCTGCCTCCACTTAGGCTTGTATTTCACTGTTTGCTGCCGTTATCCAACTCGAAAATTTGTTGAAAGTCCCGCCCCCTCCGCTACGTGGTCAAAATGGTGCCCGTTTAGTGCATCGAGTGCATCATTCTGCACTGTGTTTTCTGGACGATTTCAGTTCACCATCCAGGTACTTTCAGTGCACTGAGTTTTAGCTCAGTTTTCAGTTTGAGCACACTACACACTAAAATCGCGGACTTAAACTACGCAAGTGCGCGATTTGGGACACACTGACAGAGCAGTCATGCTACATGCTGCAGCAGGCTTCTTCGTCTTCGTCTTCTTCTTTTTATGGCAGATAAGAACTTCAGTGTTTTTCCCCCACCGCTGGACTGGTGGCGGTAATACAGTTCGGTTCTCAGAAAAATCCGTGTTAGACCGCGAATCCACGAATGCTGATGCGTGTAAACCTGAGGGATTACTGTATACCCCACTTCTTGTCCATACCAATAAATTTAACATTATTTTGTATGTCTTTCCACACCTACCAGCTGCCCTTTGCATTTTGTGAAAATCTCGAGGTTAATGGCCCTTTAGAAATGATCCTAATTCTTACAAAGTTTTACATTTTTCCTCGACTTGCTGCTTTATTTCCATTATCAACGTTACATCCAAAAAGACAGAAGACACATATGGTCTTTTTGAATGGTGAATCATCACACACCTGGTTCATAGCCTCACCACTGTAAAAAAACAAAAACAAAAGGAGTCTGTAATTTTCTCTATGATATATCATTCCACCTAAAAGCTATGTAAAGGCAGAACATTTTAAAGATTTGTTGCCTTCCTCAGAAATGCAAAAAAAGCACAAAAAGCAAAGAAATGTAACAGCCCTAGGACTGCTGGTGATGATATCTCTGCATACATGTGCACAGAGACCAGAAAAGGGCACACTGAGCAATAAGTAAAATGTGTTCATTCTGATGAAGAAACAGGCTTGCACACAGCCCAAGAGACTAAAGCCCAGGCCACCCTGTGAAGCCTGGAGGCTCAGTGTGTAGTGCTGGATTGATCTGATAAGGAGATCTGTGTTGTAAGAGCTTTTCGCAGGATTTTGTGGAGGTTTAGGTGAAAATCGCGCTCACACCATTTTACCTCCAGGCAACAATTTTCCCCATTCTGCACCTTCCTGTCTGTTTCTTCTCCCTCTGCTGGATATTGCACGAGGTTTTGAACAGGAAAACACAGAGGGGAAACATGCAGTACATAAATAAGTGTATTTTTGTCCTTGTGTATTGAGGATAACAATTTTGAGTTGTAACTCATGTATTATCGCTTCACGCTAATACAGAAACATCTTGCAGACTCAAGATGAACTAAAGAATTCATTACTACGCTGAAGCTCTGTAGGAAACACCAAAGCTGCCAAATGAAATGAATCTGATAGATGAAGTCAAATGAGTGCATTAAGAGCAAAACATGGATGTAGGACTGAGTCTGCCCTTTAATGGAAAACCGTTATAGATCTATTTACAGCTTCGATGCCCACAGTATCCATAGGCCACACCAGACGCAGAGTATCATTCCCGACTAATGTGCTCACATTTGCACTAGGGGATGCTAAATTGTGCAATTAGCTGTGTGACTGTAATATAGGTGCTCTCAAGGTGTGCTGCTGTCATCTCACAACACAGCGAAAGGTATGCAGAGGATGGATTACTGCCATGCAGATGTGCTCTGAATTAGCAGGGTGAGTGCCTATTTATTCTACGCTACAAAAAACAAAATGTAATAACAGTACCACTGAGGAGACATTTACAGGAGCCCTAGTCAAAGCATAGAGTGAATAGTGATTTTTTTTATTATTTGCTCAGACAAATACACATACATGTGATGTCAAAAGCGATGCACTGAATTTACTTGATTCAAATGTGTATGTCATTTCCACACGAATGATACCCATTTTCTCAGGCTACAGCTATCCAGACGTAACACGTCATGTGGAAATTCCACACACATACGCAGAAACACACACACACACACACACACACACACACACACACACACACACACACACATATATATATATATATATATATATATA
>JBBPDE010002071.1:0-25242 GCA_037974605.1 Nannopetersius ansorgii | reverse complement strand
TGGATTACGTAGTTCTGTGGATGGAGATTTTCCATTGAAAAGGAAAGGCTAGTCCAAGACTAGGCTTAATCCATGTCTGGGAAACCGACCCAAAATCTATGCCACAGTGTGGCCTGTCTGACTCCACACTGAAAACACTGAAGCAGTTCTTGATCGGTGCCTGTGGTTTAATAAACACCGCATGCAAGTCTATTGCAAATGTAATATTACTAACTCAAGTTGATGTGACTGAAAAAACTGAAAGCAGACCTGAAATCAGCATGAAAACCTGGTTTAGAAACGTGTGTTGTGGTTTCTGATGATTACAGAAATCATCAGAAATTAAACCTGAAACTAAACCCATTTATGGCGGAAGGATACAGGGCGTTGTGAGGCAAAATAGTCCCCAAAGGAAACTGACTTCGTTCAAATTTTACCATCACCATATAAGCACTCGGAGACACATAGAGCTTCACTGGGGGTCTGTAGTCAATAAAAGGGCTGTGTTTGTGTTGGGGACGTCTGGTTCCATTCACCATCACTGTAAAGAGTCTCTACAGTGAACTGTTTTATGCTGAATGTGCTAAAGTCGTTGAGGAATTTTATCTAAAACAAATGGTGGAATTCCTCTTAACAGCTCCAGTCTGTCTCTTGTACACCTGTAGAGCGATCCTTGATGTATCTAAAGCTTTCTTTCTCTGTCGAACGGCTCCCATACTTTCATTACCGAAGCCCTTCATCTTTGTTACATTTCTTTAGTCAGAAGGCATTAAGCCGACGTTCACTCTCACTGTCTCTCATCCTCGTTCTCCGCTTGTGCTCTTTCTTCACCCGTCAGATAAACCAGAAATACGTCCTCTTTGGCTTTCTCTCTTTTTTCCCTCCATCCTTCTAGATCAGTCTGCACGTGAGCCTTTCTCCGGCAGGCGTTATTGCAGACGCGCCGCACGAGTGAGTGACGAGGATTAGCCGTAATAATCTCTCCCTCCACGGGTGCAGTCAAGAGGGAGGACGCCTGATCCATCACATCTGTCCGTCCGCATGTCTGGGGTTTGTGTAGAGCAGCTAAAGCATGGATGAACTCCTGCTTTTTAATCCTTTTCAGATCCAAGTTCAGCCTCGACTGATCGTTAACGCAGCGAGGCTACTTGCCTGAATGTGGCGATGTGTACACTACCAGTCAAGCGCGTTTGCACACGCTGAGATTTTCAACGTTTACTCATTTCATATTGACTAAAATACACAAAATATTCTAACAAATAAATGTACCCTATGTTCAGCATTTAGGTACCTTTCTTAATACAATCATAATTCAAATGAAAACGTTATATTTAGATATTTAAGGAGTTATTAAATGATGAAACTGTTAACGAGTGCATTCAAAGTTAAAGGACAGTCTAGACATTCACTCTGCATCACCACACAACCAGCTACCGGGATGTCAGACATGCACTGTTACAGATTCTTTCATATTATAAAGGAAATTGGTTTTATTTGGCATTTGCACATATAAAGAACACAATTACATTCCATTATTCTATTTGGTTTCCACTTTATTGGTGCTATTGGTTTTGGGACGTTATAAATTACGCTTGTACTATACAGCACATGTTTTACTTCTAGTTTCATTTTTTGTTTATTTATATATAGTTGTGTTCTAGTTTTCTGGTCTTTTTGTACTCTCTCACCGTTTGACTTTGACCCACCAAGCTTCCAGTGATTGATAAGAGTAAAAATCTGCAGTTTATGAAATTAACATAACGCGTTAAAATCCTGTGGTGTGCAAAAACTTTGACTGGTATTGTATCTCGGCCTGCTCTCGTGACAGCAGGTTCGCGTTCCTCAGCTGAAGTTTCCAGCCGCCTGAAGCTCATCCTCCTCGTAGAACTGAGGCTGTACAGGATCCTCCTCCCTGTCTCCACTGCCGTCTGGAGGTCAGTCTGTGTTTGCATTTCTACATCCTTGTGCTTCCTGTTCATCTTCATCTCTGAGTGGAGTCCTTCAACACGTTGTAAAGAAGAGGGTCTCCAGTTTCCCAACATTTCCCAAAGTGTGTGATAGTGATGGAGGCCATATTCCTTTCTACTCCTTTGGGCTACTAGTCCAACAATGTCGTTCTCAAAATATGCCTTGATATCCTTCTTTTCGACCCTGAAACGGAGCCCTGGGTTGATAGTCCGGTATGAATCTGCAAAGTGTGTTGTTTTTGCAGTGATTTTAATCTGGTAAGAATCAGCAGTGTGTGTAGTTTTTACTGTCTGCTGGTAATAATAGTTGGGGTGATTTTAATCTAGTAAGAATTAGCAGTGTGTAGCTTTTACAGTAACATGTCTGGAGTGAGTTTAATTCGGTAAGAATCTGTAGTGGGTGTAGTTTTTACAGTAATAAGAGTGTAGTGATATTAAACCAGTATGACTTTTCAGTCAAGGCTACCTGTTGGAGTCTTGGGAAAACTGCACAGACATTTTTCAATCTAATCCTCTAAAACAATGCAGCCCACACTGGCACATGGAATCCTGCCGCCCCCTCCTTATCTGTAAAAACTGGTGAACCCGTTAACTGTCTTCTTAAGGTCTTGACTGTACTGTCAATGTTGGATGCCACGGTAATAATTGTATCTTTTTTGTATTATTTTTTTCTTTATTCTCCGTGCCCTCCCTTGTCTGATGCGGGGGTGGTGTGTTCGCTTCCTGCCGTTTGTGCTTTTACTTTGAAACTCCGGGGTGATGGAGACGGAGGGGAAAGCCTTTGAAGAGGCACGCGTCCGGGACGAGAGCGTCTCCAAGGGGCCGAGAGGAAGGCATGGTGGGAGGGAGGGCGGAACGGAGGGAGCTGTTCATTTCTGAGCGAGATACGCTCCTATGGTGAAGCCCACAGCCCCCAGTGCTGCCAGGCTGAACACGGTCACTATGGACGGCCAGGAGCTGCTGAAAACGGACTCCTTCTGCCGGCCGTACAGGTCCACGAAGGCGCCCTGGGAGAGAGACACAGACAGAAAGAAAGATTGGGACGTTTATTTTCAATAATGACTTATAGATGGACACATCCTGAGGCATACTGTTCCACAAATGATGGAAAACAATGTTATTATGAAGCTACTGAAATCTGGAGTGGAGGCCTGGACCTACGGGCATCTGCTGCTTTGCCTACTCTGTCCCTCATTACACTGAACCAGGAGCTGCTGATGGAGCTGAACAAATCCATGCAATGGCTGCAGATCACTGAGATGTCTCTAACCAACTACTTGTATTTATTCCAATTTTCTACAGTGTTTTACATGCACTGTGGAAGCTCACGATGGCTCACGACAACAGCTTCATCAGTGACGCAGAACGCCCACAATGTATTGTTTGTTCGGTTTATTGTGTTGTTTTTTTTAATAACTGCCCTCCCCACTCCACAAGTGTGTCAGATTTCTAAAGTGAGTGTAGTCTGTGTATTTCCACAGCCCACTGAGTTTACTGCCCCCTGCTGGCAGGCATGTGCGGTAAACAGACCCTCCTCTGAGTTTAATGGTGTGACCAAAGCGATCTGGGGGGTCTTTACGGAGGCGCCTGGAGATTTACGGACCTCCTGGCTGCTCTCCAGCGCATGCTAGCACATGCAGGAGACCAAAAGTACCTGCTTAAAAACATGAGGGTTGAAGTCTTGGTCCCACCACACACACACACACACACACACACACACACACACACTCACAGCACAACAGCCCTAGCAACGCTTTGCTTTTTGCAAGTTCCCCCCTGTTTGAACCCCATCACTGGCTTTACACTAAAAAGGAAAGTTCTTTAAAGTGCAGGAAAGAGGATGTCCGCTCAAAGCGGCCGCAGCTGGACCGAGGGAGGCTCGCCCGAAAAGCAGAAGTTTTGTGTCAAGCAGGATGTCTGAAAAATGCAACTGAAGTAATGCAGAGGGAGCAGTTCCTCTGCTGGGATTCCTCTCTGCTGAAGCAGCCTCAGGCCCCTGGAGACGATTACGAGCCGGTTACCTCACGTCTTACATAACCGCACTTACGTTAGTGCCACCCCAACCCTGATGATCTGCCTCAGCACCTCAGGTCACAACGGTAAAAGCCACAGGAACGTCTAATGGGCTCCATTAATAGAAATCGGCCTCTGGCTTTAACAGCAGGTCCAAACAGCTTCTTGGGACTCTTTTCTTCTGAGGCCCAGGAAACAGAGGCAACCGAGGCAATATTTTAGTAAAAAAACGTATTTACACTAAAGGGCAAATGGTTAGCCGGTGCGTATTTAGTGTCCGAAGTATGTTTCTTTAGTTAACAATGAAGTTACAAGGCTTGCTAACAAGTAACCAAGAATGACCATGTTGCTAACAACACGCCTAAGTCATCATGTTATCTATACACATGGATATTACCATTGCTAATAAATGTATACAGTATATTAGCATAGTTGCTAACAATATAAAGTACATTTGCATAATAAATAACAAAATAAAGTACATTATCATAATTAATAACAATATAATGTACAATAGCATAGGTACTATCAGTCTGCAGTACATTACCGTAGTTAATAAGAGTATGTAATAAGGCACATTTGCACAACTAATAACAGTATAAAGTAAGTACGGTAATTCATGCAAATGTGTTTTCTTTGGTATGCATTGCTGTTTTCTTTGGTATAAGCAGGTAAATGCATCCATCTATCCATCCATTATCTTCCCCTTTTTCCCCGCACTCGGGGTCGGGGGCAGGTAAATTCAGTAATAATGTAATTTACAGTAATAAAAATACAGGGCTTTAAGAAGAACAAAACGAAAAACACCCGAGATGCTCCAGGGGGGAAATTCGGGTCTGCAGCTGCCAGAAAGGCGTCACAGGGCAGCAGCCAATCAGCCGCAAGGAGAAATAAATAGCGTTCTCGGATTGGCTAACTTCAAACCTCCCGTCTCTGAGTACAGCTGACTAAGACGTCCGGGCCTCGTCCGTCACGCCCCCTCGTCCTCGTGCTGGTTGTTTTTGTTTGGGGTGGCACAAGGATGAAAAAAGTGCAGAGGATATATGCCTTTTCCACACATGTGCGGGGGTTTCCACAAACAATTATTACTTCCCAGAAAAAATCCGCAAGACACTGAAGTCGCGGCTGCTGAACCATGAATAAGCAGGGGGTTACTGTAATTTAGTATCAGAAACTGCATGCATGTTTTCAGTTTTTCAGTTGGTGGGATATAAGCTTCCTTTATTTGTCGGCCACATTAACAGTGTAGCTGTGGCACTAAAACCGCACAAGCAAATCTCAGCAGCATGTTTTGGCCGAACGACTACACTTGGAGTAAAATTTTACAACTATTTCTTTTCAGGTCAAACTATTTCTGAAACCAGTGTGAAATCATCCTAAAGGCAAAATGCTCTTTTTCCAGGCCAGGGTTTACAGCCACGGCCAGAAAAAGACAAACCCATTTCCTATCTCACTTCTTCACTTCCTCAAGCCTGCGAGAGACGCTAGAGTCAGCAGTACAGCAGGCAGCGACCCCCTGGAGATCAATGGAAATATATTAAAAGGAAGAACTCCTTCCCATTTAACTGAAAAAACCCCACAGGAAGAGCGTGTTTCTCATTTACATCTCCACATTCCCAAGCGCAGTGACTGTATCATCTCCAGATCCATGTAGGTTAGCACAGACCCCCAGGTTAGCCTGTCCTGCGCGCTCTTCACACTAGCAGTCGCTGGTTCAGGTAGTAATTAACCCCCGGAACGGGCCTCGCTCTTATCCAAACCCAGCAGGGGTGCAGGCCTACTCTGGGTATTTTTTAACTCCTGGTGGAGAAACAAAAGGCCCAGCCCAGTTCATTCTTTTTGAAATAGTCACCCACGCAAAAACCAAACAAAAAAAAAACTTCAAACCCTCCTATCTGAGGCATGCCTGCGATAGCAAGGAAAGTCCCACGGCAAGAATGGGAGGAAATGTTTCAAGCAGATATGTGCCCGTGCCAGCCACGTTACATGTTGAATGGGCATAAAATGTGGAGCAAAGAACAAAAACATTAATTTGCTGATACACAAATAAGTCAATAGGGAGTATACACTTTCCCTAATAGACTTGTTTATGCATTCTCTTATACGGTACAACACAATAATCAGTAAACACTGGCTAAAGTATGTTAACATCGCCAAAAAATAGCATATTGAAATCCAAATTTTGTGCGTACTTGTTCATGCCCATAGATAAAGGTTCAGAAACTGCATAAGTGAGGTTTCTTGATGTTAACGGGTCTGATATAAGCTTCCATTTCTTGTTAGCTGCATTATCACTGTAGCTGCGGTGCTTAAACTAGAGATGTTGGATGACAGCATGTATGACGGCATGTCTTATGTTGTGAGGAGAAGCTGGAGGGGTAAGGCGCAGTCTGTACTGATCATATAAAGATTTCTCATGACGTATTACGTAAGTTATGTAGCATTTAATTCTTAACCAATCTGTTCCTTTAATCTGTTAGTCCTATGGGTGTGCATGGGTTAAAGAGACAGTCATAACAAAGCTCTGTGTTTTGCATTACTCCCTATTTTCCCAGGCTGGGCGCGTACAGTAAAGCAGGCGCGGCCTCTCCACTGTACACGAGCGCCGCGTCGTCCTTGTTTCTGCAGATAACAAGCAGGAAAGGAGAGTGAGAGAGAGGGTCATGAGAGTGGGAGCCATAAAGAAAGGGATCAGGTGAGCATCACAGGACGGCAGCGAGAAGAACATCACGCTCCGCTTCATCATTGCACATATGCACACACACACACACACACACACACACACACACCAGCCACGTGACCTCTTGAACGGCTGGTTTAAGTCAAGCCTGCTTTTTTTCCATTACGCTTTCCTACTGTTGTTGGATAAATACAGTTTCAAAGCCATGCTGGTCACAAGAGCTGAGGTTCCAGAGACCTCTGTGTCATGGATCACAGAGGAAATCACTAATCCGTTTCCTTCCTGACCTTTCATCTCATCTTGCCAACCTTTCCTTAGGATTTTTAAGTCAGTGAAAGGCCTGCAGAACTCTACTCGTCTTCCAGGGCAGCACCAGGCCTCACCACGCCTGGAGACGCTCCAGCCTGAAGCCTTTTAAATGGGGGGTGACCTTTGGCCTTGGTGGATCTGATGAGAATGCAGCCTGTTTAGACTCGAGCGGTCTTTGCAGGTGGTCCAGTCACATTCTTATTTTTTGCCTTAACAGAACACAGGTAACAGGGTCATACAGTGTCAGAAACCACCTAAACAAGTTTTTCATATTCTGTAACAAACCAACACGATTTGACAAGACTTTAAGTGCGGAAACTAAATAAAGGTTTTTTCTTTAAGGATAACTATTCACTTGCAAGCAGAGATTTATTTATAGATGTTATTTTATTTATTTTATTTTGCACAATTATCAATTATTTGCAAACAATTTGATTATTTTAATAAACAATGCAATAAATAACAAAATGATCTGCCAGTGGAATAAAACTACTTCTGTAGGCATTAAACAAGTTTCTAAAAGTGAGGACATTTTATAAAATTGTTCAAAAAAATCTCAAAAATTTAGACCTGTCAATATTTGATTTAAAATGCTTCCATCTTTTTTGCACTGTTTTAACAGTTATCGGTATAAAGCACAATTTATATACAGTAAACCCCCGACAATCGCGAGGGTTACGTTCGAAGAGCATCTGTTGTATGGTGAAAAACGGCTGATTTGTGATCTGGTAAAAAAAAATGCCTAAAATTTTTATAATGTAAACCTTAAATATGCCCCCAAATATCAGCTTGATACATTAACCCTGAAGAAAACCCGTATTCGTACTGTAGAGTGTACACTGAACTGCAGGGCTAGAATGTAAATACTGATGTTACCCCTGTATAATAATGCACGGGCATTTTCTTTGGTATGAGCAGGTAACTACAGTAATAAATGAATTAAATTTGAAAAACGAAATGAAGATGCTCCGCGGAGGAAATACGTTCTTGGATTGGCTAATTTCAAACCTCCCGTCTCTGAGTACAGGTGACTGTGAGGTCCTCGTCTGCCACGCCCCCTCGTCCTCGCGCTAGTTGTTTACGTTTGACGCAGCGCTGAGAAACGGAGGCTCATTCAGTTCTGGTGTCTGAATGCCTTGCTAACTGTCGCCCAAACATAAACATCCAGCACAAAGATCAAGCGGCGTGGCGGATGAGGCCCGGACATTACAAAAGCAAAAAAAAATGCGCAGGATATCTGCGATTTCCGCACATTTGCGTGGGTTTCCGTGAACAATTACAGATCGATTCTCAGAAAAAAACTGCGAGAGACAGAAGCTGATCCGCGTATAAGTAGGGGATTACTGTAATTCGATATTACATTCTTAAGCCAGTAAGTATGCTTATTCCAAAAACCAGACTAGGGAGTGGCTGCTTAAATTACATTCCGCATGCATGTTATTATCGTTATTGTTAAGCCACATGCTCTTTCTGATTGTAATTAAAAGGAAGTTGGTAGTATCAGGATTGAAAAAGTCTGTCTGTTCTGTCCCAGTAGACAGCCCTCCCCACTGGCTTTAATATTCAAACATCCCTGAAGGTCTTTACTTCTCAGACCAAGTGTGTTGGAACTGCCCAAGATACTTTAACGTAACTACTCATGGAATTCAGCATCAAAACTGAAACTGGTCTTTCCCTGTTTCCATGGTTCTGAACTCTCTGGGCTTTTTGGCAGGAGTGTGAGGGGGTTTCTCTATGGGAGTGGATCAGAAACAGCTTCTTCAGCAGGGACGTTTCAGTAGGTCAACAGGCCTCTTACAGCGTCTCCTACACAGTCATCTGGAATTGACACTCTTTTATAACGTCCTCCCTCCCTTTAGACCTCCCCAACCCCCCAAACCCCCAGCCTGCGACGAGTCTTTTCACAGGCTTGGTTTGGAGACTAGCTGTCCCCAGTTGTCTATGGATATGCAGAAGTGCTGGGGCACTGTTGGCTTGACTATTATTAGTGATTTGCTTTTCCCATAAGTATAGGGGGTTTACTTTCTGAATGGCTTTTTTCCCCAGAGAAGGTACTTAACCAGTCCAGCAACGACTGCTTGCAAATTATTTCAGTAGTTTTACACAAGGGGGCTTTAAAACAATAGTGTGTATTTACATTTTATTATATTATTATTATATTTTAGTTTTATATATTATAGTTTGTAAATTACAATTATACAATTCTTTAGCCCAAATGCAGGTGTTCCTGGCTACCTGCTGCTTCACTTGTGGTTTCATGTTTTGTGTGGAGCTTGTAACAGACATGTGATGCTATGTGAGCTAGTGTGTAGCATTTTTACAGTGACTCCTTCGGTAAAGAGTCCTAGCATTGAGCTAATGCTGTTCAGCACCTGACACACACCCACTGGTGAGAACATCTAAAACACACCCACTGGTTAGACCACTGCTCAGTGACATATCTAGAACCTCCAAAAGGACGGAGTGACGTTCTCCCTCACTGACCCTGCCAACTGTAAACCAGAACATGATTGGCTGATTCCTCTTCTTGATGCTTGTGGTTAATCTGACATGGTAGGATTTTAGTCATGAAAGCCTGACCAGGGGAGGGGCTATTCATCTAATGAGATACCACAGAGGGAAATGTCCTGATTGGATCTTTTTTTCTGTTACCCATTTGAAGACCTTTACCCATCCACTTCCAACCAAAACATAATAAAAAAAATGGCAGTGCTGCAGGTTAATAGAGCATGACTATTGAATGGCAATGGCCTAAAAGTTACAGATGGATTTCTGAAGTCCAAGAAGACCCAGAGGGTACCCTTCTGACAATGTGTAGATTGCCCTAATCTTGTTACACCTCACACGGCCCTGTATTTAGGACCTTATAGAGCAGTGTGGACTGTAGCTCTGAGCCCAAAGGCACTGAACTAAATCTGACCCCTTTAGGAATAGCACATGCTGTCACATGGACTTCAGGAGCTTGGAGAGAAAGTGTGTGGAGTAAATCGAATGGCGCCGCGTGATCCTTCAAAGTCTAAGGAGTGACGATCACATTGCAAAGGACCTCAAAGGAAAAAAGCATTCCAGTGTAAACTCCTTAAAGCAGTTTACAAACAGGCATTCAGAGTAGACATAACACGTGCACCTACAGCCATAACACAGGTACCAAACACGGCTAGTTAAAGGTCGGCCTTCGCTGCTGATTACAGTTTTGACTCCCAGACCCAAGCATTTATTATGATCCCGGACAATCGGGCCATAACCACGGGCCTAGGAGCTCCGGCTCTTTTATAGGAAACAGAGAGGTGGCATGAATAGGAGGGGGCGGGAGTTGCCATGGAGAAACAACATTATCATGAAATCTGGGCCACGATACAATAATATTGCGAGTTTTAAGTGTTGTAATATGTACAGGAGTCTCTGCAGCACCTTGCCACCTTCCTTTCCAATTTCCATAAGAGGAGAACAAAGTCTAGCGCCACCTTGTGGACTCCAGAAGCGATGCTATCAACATGTCAAAATAAACATCAATGAAATACATTTGAATATTTTTAAATGATAGTAAATACATACAAATCCATACACAGCCCCGCTGGATCAATACATTTGCATGGCTGAAAGTGCACCTGAGATTGATTAGGGAACTTTAACGGAAGCGTATGGGGTGCGTTAGTTTTCTTGCTGAAAAAGAAGACCAAGTGTTTATGGCATAATTATATAAAATATAATAGAATTCCATTTATTGCATAATATCGATCAAAACAACTTAGCACTAATTGTGACATGTTGTGAAAATTTCTCAAAGTATCGTGAAATTGTATGTTTGCCAAATCACCCACTCCTCAGACAACACCCGCTTCTGCTGTTGGCTCCATCATTAGGACAGTAAAAGTACACTAAGACTGTAACCATACACATATTTTTAATAAATATTCAGATAGCTTGTATTCTCTGTATGCTCCCCTCTAATATAATACAGTACACCCCAAAAGAGCCCCAAGAATTGGCCATATCACAAGCCCCACCCCTCTCCACCCACTCTACTCTGATAGGGTGCTTTAATGGTGTTTTTTTTAGTAAATGTGAGGACTGTTCTACTCATCCTTTGTCATTTTTTGAATAGGGTTCTGAAATCACCTTTAATATGCACAAATAATGATTTTCCAAAAATTGGATTTGTTCATACTTTTCGCTGAAATGACAGACAGCACATGTGCTCCTGAGCGGTTAAATCACTCTTGCCAATGTCACGGTTGGGGACTGGGTAAGCACTTTCTAAACCAGACACCACACAGATACAGCCATCCTGCCCATAAGGTCAGGGCTAAGAGTCTCAGGAGTGCTGTCTCGGATCTGCCTGAGTGGAAAAACGATGAGCGAAGGACTTTATAGTTCGCACTCGTTACCAGGAAAAGCACAAATCAGCAGTGGACTTGGCCTGAAGGGTACAGAGTCCTTGGATAAATCTCAAAGTGGCGTTCAGCAAAAAAAGAAAACAAAAACAAAAAAAAAACCTGTGGCTATTGATCTGTCAAGAGCAACATGCAAGACACGAGGGACCCCCACTACAAACCAGCAGCTCCTGCCGCGATAAAAGGCCAGTCTGAGGTCGGGCAACATGATGCAATCACTGGCAGTAAAACTTGACTATGATTTGTGTAATAGTCGTTGTTCCAGGATACACAGGCCCAATAGGATCCAAGATGGAATCACTTTGAAGTCTCTCTACTATAGCTACGTTTAAAAAATCCCTAAAACATATTCAATTAGCCAAGATCTGTTGTGTGTCTGAAGCTATAAGGATAATTCAGCTAACATACAAGCTATGAGGGTAATTCATATAACACCTGTTACTTCTATAGTACCTCTTATAACTTACAGGTAATATAATCTCACACACACCACATTCCTTAAAACAGAACAGAACCTCAGACTGCTCATGCCTGCCCTTCAGGATGGATAAGAGAATACCAAAGGCTGGACTTATCCCAAAGCAAGAGCCTTCCTGCACTCTAGGCCGATCCAGCACAGACATGTACTAGCTGCTGAATTGTGATTGGCCACCGGCAGCCATTCTGTTGAGTGAGCCAAATGGAACTTTGGGAAATCTGAGCAAGTGTAGCCATGTGTAAACACACCAAATTTCAATATTTTAAAATATTTAAATGTGTCAGCTGCAGCACACCCTTTGGATGAAATTTCACACAATTTGGTGGCCATCCAAAGAACGTGGTGGTGATACAGCGTGTCAAATGTTGTGGAGCTTGAACCTTAACATCGCAAGATATTGCCTCATGAAGCGCTAGATTTCTGCGTGGATGTTATTCACTAGGTGGTTATCCATCGAGCTGTAATGTAGTGTGGACATTGCCACAAACTGCCAAACAAAAGCCTTAAATTATGAAACAGTTGTTGAGCTGTTGCCCAAAACGTACTTCAGAGGTCGGCCTTCATGAATATATGAAAGAATATGAACGTATGAAACATACAATATAAACTGTAACTATGCTATAATAAATCATGCTTTTTGACAGGTCTGGTGAAACTAAAGCTTGCTAATTGGATATTTCCATGCAAGTCAATGTAAAATGATGTCACTGGACCCGGGGTGTTCAACCTGTAGGGTTACTTTAGATTAATGTCCTCTATTAAAAGGTCTTATATTCTCCGAGCATGCTTTTGGAGTATAGGGTTACATCGGTCATCAGTGTGCTCTACACTTGCACCTGGACAGGTTAGCAAACATGTCTTCAAAACAACCTGCAAATGGCCATGTTTCCCACCATATATATTCAAATGTGTGTGTGTGTGTGTGTGTGTGTGTGTGTGTGTGTGTGCGTGTGCGTGTGTGTGTGAATACACAACAGATTTCTCCTCAGCTCATTTAGTTCTTTTCCAAAGCTGGGAGCGTGACACCACATAAACCAAGGAGTGTGTTTTTACCAAAAAGATTTATCACCTTTTATTTCGCCACAGAACTGCACATACCCAGGAGACTTTCAGCGGTTAGAACTGGGCTTCATAAAGTGGTGGAGAAGAAAGTAAATCACAAACAAAAAGTCAGATTTTGCTTTTGTTGACCAAACTTCAGGTCACTCCCTGAATGCGTTGAACAAAATGTGACCTTCCCCGAACAATAGGATGCTTATTTGGGACGTCGCAGTTCGTAATTGATTCCGTTAGATCATGGCAGGCAATTCTGGATTCTGCTGCCTCAGATGACTGAGGGCTGAGGCACTGCTAAAGGCTGCCTCCGCTGTTTTTTAGCCCCAAGCTTAGTGTCTTGTTTCTCTTTGAAGCGTGAAGGACAGGAGGATGGGTTACACGCACAGCACCTGAGCCTGGTCTCTCTACAAAACGGATTAATCCTGTTGGGACAGATTCTATAAGTAAGGCTACGGGGCGTCTGCAGTCTGGGGCAGAAGTGCAAAAAAAGAGCGATGACAGTTTTGTTGATGTGAAAATGTCTTCAAAATGGTGGCTGGAGATGCTCTTAAGATGCTCTTAACCTTAATGAACAATAATGTAATATTTTTAGGGCAGTGACTGTCAATTATACATCAAACTTATGTGTACACCTATAAGAGACTCTTTCAAATCTCATTCCAAAAACCACAGGCATTAATACAGAGACACCCCCCCACCCTTTGCGGCTACAACAGTCTCTACTTTTCTGGGAAGGCTTTCCGCAAGTTTTTGGACCACCTCTTTGGGAACTTCAGACAAAAGAGCATTTGTGAGGTCAGCCGCTGCTGGTGGAAAGAAGGGCAGGCTTGCAATCAATGTTCCAATTCATTCCGAAGGTGTTTAGTTGGGTTTGTGGTCAGGGCTCTGTACGGGCTGCTAGAGTTCGTCCACAACAAACCTATTAAGCCATGTCTTTCTTAACCTCGCTTCGTGCACAGGAAAGGGCCTTCCACAAACTGTTGCTACAAAGTTAGACGTTTTGTGTAACATCACCGTTTGTGGTAACTAAAGGACCCTGGAACATTATTCCCCCTCCACCAAACTTTATTGCTGGCACTCTGCATTACAGCACGTAATATTTTCTTCAGGCCTGCTGGTGTGGGTTTTCTCTCTTTCAGCAAAACTCACATTAGTGTTGGCTACTCATGGCGCCACCTTGTGGAGAATCAGTGCGCAACCTGTCGATTCTGAAGTTTCAAGCTAATGACTACAATGACTCATCAAAGACTGATTCATTAAAAAAAAAACACTGAGTTATAAACCACTGACGTAAAAGGACATAAGGGCCTGCATCCTTGAGTGAGAAAAGCTTTTACGAGTGCTCCTGTATGAAGGGAGAAGCAGAGGCGTATTCGCTCTAGAGCTCTGTAGATGAGTGGGTGAGCAGATTGAACTCTCGCTGAAATAAAGCAGGTCAGGCCACATCTAATAAAGCCAGGTTGATTTGCGCACGGGGCTGACGAGCATGAGAACAGTCAATAATGGCAATAGGTTGCTGAGTCATCACCTGGCGGCCGCTGGCAGACGTCAGAGACAGGAAAACTGCAGCCTGGGCAGGAGTCATCAGTTCTACCCTGCTGGCTGACCACTAGAGGATAACACAATTAATTTGGCTGATAGATCCTAAAAGGACCCTTGAGTTTTTATTATTATATTATTTGTATTATATATACTATGGCAAAAGAAGGAATGCATATATATATCTTCAATTTTGATCATACTGAGATTATTTATTAAATATTTTTCATACTTGACTTGATATACAGTACTGTGCAAATAGTTTGAAGTCATTTCTATCAGCAGTGGCTTCTTTCTGCAGCAAAAACAGCTGAATATTAGAATAAATGCAAACAAAACAACAAGCAGTAAAAAGTATCAAGATTTCTTTTTTCTAAAAGGTAATCAATATACTGTGAGCTGTTAAAAGAACACAGGTTTGGATCCAGGTTTCTGCTCAGGGCCTCCAGTCATTGGGTGAATGAATAAAATTCCATGATCAGCCCCTAATTTAATCTCCTGCAGTAAAAAGAGCCGAACCAGGGGTTTGATGGAGCTGCAGGTAAAACTGGGCTTCCATGAGGAACGAGGTATAGAAATGGTTAAGCAAACACTTCGCCACACATAAAACCACCATTTACTGTATTAATGTTGTGTTTTACTGTATTATAAGTGTTTTAACACTAAATTAACACCACTGCCCAGCAGTAAACAGCTTTCAAGCATAATTTTCTCATGTAAACTGATGATTAGATATAGATTACAAATTTGATTAGGGGATGAATTATTGATTAATATACTTTTTGTGGTGAAAAATGGTTTTGTAATCAGCAGTAGGAGCAGCAGCAGCAGTGATCGATCCATCCCTCGCAGAAATCTGTGAAACGGTGCAGAAGTAATGTGACACCAGAAAAACCTGTGTATTACATCATAGTTTCCGTTCTGCGTCATGGACTAAATCCAGTTACTCCTCCTCTCTGGCTCAAACACCCACTTCACAGTGAGTCGGGCGGAGAAATCCCAGCACACACACCCTCCTCCTCCTCTTCCTCCTGGGATTTAGAGATCAGATGAAATGCAGCCACGCAGGCTGTGGGAACCAGAATACTCCTGCAGCCTCTTGTGTCTTGAGAAACTAATAGATCCTCTGAGGGAGCACATTTCGTCAATGCAAGCGGAACCCAGTATGGCACGGGAGGAACCCTCTTTCCATTGTGGTCTGTGCTTGTCATGGAAATGGTTAACCTCAAAGTGAAAGCACGTTTTTTGATGAACAAGGTTTCCACGCCGCACGCTTAGAAACAAGCCCCCCCCCCCGGCAATAAACAGCTAACATCAACAGAAGCACAAGGCTTGTTCATATTGAAGCCAGTCTTGTCCATACTAGTCCAAAGTTCGGTCTCATGACGCCACCAGGAACAGCATAGCATAAGAACAGCACCCAACTTGGATGAGCAAGCATGTTTTGGAGGGATAACCTCACTGTCTGGAGCACAGCTCACTTTTCCACAGCAAGAACCGGAGGGAGGAATGCAACACAAAGCCAAATGTCTGGTTACTATGACAATAACAGTAACACAGCTGGTCGTTAAGGGGGTTGCATTTAGAGGGGATTGTGAGCAGAACGTTTGCCCACTACAGGACAGTACACCTTCTTACACAGTTAAAGGGTCGAGATCCTACGTTTCCTTGTATTTTTGTGTCTCTGAGGTCTATGTATGATCTCCACAACCATTTTCCAATCCCTCTTCATCCCTCGGCATTCAACAGGCTGTTTTGATGCACCTTTAAGGTTGATATTTGTGAATGATCCTAAAACAAGTTACTTCACCACACAGTCGAGGTTATTCTTTAACAGCTAAGTCCTTGATTCAAGCACTCACAAAGATAACAAAATTAATGACACTCCACCAAGCCTCACTGAACACGCACACCCCACCCCTGCCAACGTCAGGTCTCTCCTTTCACGGTGTAGGTCTTTTGGAGAATCCCTGTAATGAATCCTTGACAGTTCTGGCAACCGGGTGGCTCCTGCTAAGCTGTTGGCTCACAATGAAGCGGGGTTTCAGGTTCTGAACTTTTCTCTGTGAAAATAGAACAACTGCGGTCACGAGAGGCTCTCGGGTGACCATTTAAATAAAGGAGGAACAATGATCTACTCGGGAACTTCGCCGACGCTCCTTTGAAGTTCAAGAGCCTAGGCGTGTGGGCGAGCATGGCATTGTACTCGTCCTCAAATGGGTTCATTAATACGCGGCTCGTGAAGGCAACGTGGAAGTCTCGTGCTTTCATGCTGGCTTTGACATCACTTTGAAGAAGTTCCAGCAATCAGATGACTGAAACTAGAGAAGTTACACCAAACTGCTGGAGCCCTCATGAGTAATGTGTCACAAACGTCGCCCAGGCTATAAGAACTCTAGGCATGAGGTAACACTGGACAAGCATTAAATTTATATGGTACTTTTTGTTCAGATCAGTCAATACAAACTTCCTTCAATCCAGCTGATGAGAAGGAAACACCAGATTTTTGCGTGTGTTTTTTCAAATAGTTCACTAATCGGCTTTGTTTGATCTTTAAAGATCTTTAAAGGAATAGTTTTGCGAGAAACACTTCTGTAAGTTGCTGATCGCGACACCTTCATAAGCCTAAATAACCACGAAAAATGTTGTGAGCACCTCCACAAACTCAAACTGGATCCAGCTCTAAGGTGGAGCAGACTTGTGTATGTGGTTTTGGGACGCAGTACGACTTACTGGGAGCTGTAAAAATAAACGAAACTTCAGGCAGACATTCCAGACAAACACCAGGGCCGCAACAATGTAGTCGTGAGTTACAGTCTTAAAAAACATGGGCAGGTTTACTCCACCTAAAAGCTGGATGTGGTTTGAGGGGGTTGAGAAAAGTTTTGGGGATTGTTTGTCAAAAAGATTTGAGTGACTGTTGACTTTTAGTATTGTAGTGTATGGACTGATCGACTAGATCCGTGTGCTATGCACTACATCACATACAGACAACAGATCTAAATTCTACTCTATCTGTTCCGAAACTGGCCACCTGGCAAACATATGTTCAATCTGTTAATGAGTAGTTGAATATTAATGCCCCCACCCCTTTCTATCACTCATGATTCTTTATCTCCACTACAGTTTGTTCATTTCTAGCTCTAGAGGGTCCTACTTAATGGGCATGCCTCCAAAGTTACCATATGGAAACCTTCCAGGCATTTAACGATTTAACGTGAAACACATGCTTAAGACATTTCTCCTCTGGCCCTGAGTATTAAAACAGGACAGGAACACGAGAGAACATCCACAAATTGTACATCTCCTCTTTTTCTTTTCTTTTATTTGAAACTCTAAATAAATCCCCATGCAAACACTCGCCCATCCTCTTCATTTCCTCAGACAATGGACGGATCAGTTTCATTGCTCTTCCTTTATGAGTCTTTCCGAGGCTGAGCCCCTTCCCTTTCCTGCGACAGGCAGCCCTCCTCCCTCCTCCCCTTGTCCCTGTCTGCTGTGTATGGGTGAAGAAAGCAGGGAAAAGTTCACTCCCACCAGTACCCAGCTGATTCCCATCCACAACACTGAGAGGAAGAATGAGAGGAATGCACTGGAGCATAGAGGCAAACAATCGCACTTTGTTTCCTCCCAACACTGATACTAGAGGCATGCATGCACTCTGAAAGAGACTGAAACCTCTAGCCTGCCTCAAAGAGACCATACCTCCTAAACCACTTACCATCCTTAAGCAATAAAAGCACTAGGCCCTTGTTAAAGATCAACAAGGAGCGCTGCTTTCCCAGCCCCAGTCTAATCCCAGAAAAAAGGACGTTCCTATGGTGTCCTGCCATTGGCAATTTAGTCCGAGGCTAGGCTTAATCTATGCCTGGGAAACCGGCCCAAAGAATCTGTTTTTTGATAGTCACAAGAGTCCGAGTCAAAAGGAGATTTGGATAGCTCACGTTTCCTTAAATTGTCCATATGTGGCACAACTAAGTGTATACCTAAGAGAATAGTTAAATGTCTTGTATGATATCCTGTAGTGCTCCAGCACTGAGACGCATTGTGGCACCCATGGTGGCCAGTCCCATTGGCCATGTTCCCGCTGGGTGGGAAAGATGCCTATCTCTCTCCCCCTCAACAATGTAGTGAGATAGGAATCATCTGGAATGTCTGCCTGGCTGTGTGGAACAGTTGCAGTCCTGAGAATTTTGGGCTTTTCCTTTCTCCAACACAGCTCACCAAAGGGCTTGATCGCTAGTTGAATGGCTGATAGTTGAATCAGCTGTTGAGTCAGATCTTGATATCGTCTACTGTGCAAGGTCTACTGACTGTGGGCCTGGGACTGAGAACCACTATTGTTGCCATTCAGCCAATTAGCATTCCACTTCAGGTTTGCTGACCTGTGGCTGGGTTCTGCAAAAATGGCACGATTATTTCAAATACCACCAAGACCCTTTTCACACAGGCCATGCACTGATACTGTGGGTGGCAGGGGCTTAAAGGTCAATAAAAGGGCACAATGAATGTGCATTAAACTTGTTGTCTTTACAGTGTACTGCAGACACTCTGCCTATGCTGATGCATAGCTGCCGGGATGATTTTGGGAGGGGAGTTGTGGAGACATAATTATTCTACTGGTGTAACATAAAGTAAGAGTAACATAAGTGTTAGATTTTGGTTGAATTTCTATTCAGATTTAACAATTTAACGACTGGGTGGAGGTAGCTCAGTGGGTAGGATACTTGCCTCCAGACCAAGAGGTCACAGGTTCGAATTCTACCTTCAGCACCACCACTGGGTCCCTGAGCAAGACCCTTAACCCCAAGTTGCTCCAGGGAGAGACTGCCCCCTGTAGTTAGGGAATGGAAGTCGATTTGGATTTGGAAGTGTCTGATAAATGCCGTAAATGTAAACGACCATATTTATGGTGTGCCTGAGCATGCCCAGCACCCCTGTATCTCAAAATTATAGCATGCCTGCTTTACCTTTCAACCTTCACGAAATAGCCAACTGGTCGACTGGGGAGAGCTTCTTCCTTTTCATTCTTCGTGACAATAAAACAGACATGGCCATTTTCTATGATAACATTAGACTGCACACTGATTTCTTAATCCACACACAAAACCCACTGAAAGCGCTGAAGGTCGCTCCACATGTCAGGCTTATGAGGCGCCAGTTAACAACAGCTATTTTAGACAACAGCTATTATCCAAGGCCATACTCTTCTGGCACTATCCTGCATCAGATTGCATAGGGCTAAGGTCAGGGTCAGGTATGTAAATCTGGTCCTTTAGAGGGTCCAGGCAAGCAGGAGAGGCCATGGAAACAATTTAAACAGGATGGACTTGGGTTTTAGCTGTGTCTGCACTGTGGAATGGTCAGAAAGAAAAGGAGAGTGACCTCAAAAGGAACAACTATTGGTCGACTTAAAGGCTTATTGTCACACAAAGGTGTATGGGACAGGTCTGGGTTCGAGACAAAACAGAAGTCAACAAGTTCCCTGCCATAAGAATGGAAAACAGAGCATCTCCACCTCCAAACTTTGACATACTTTGGCCATGTATGGGTCTTGAGTGCTTGAAGGTCAAGACCTTTTCAAAAATGACAGAAATCCACCGGCAAAACAACCTGCGAGTCACACAGTGCAATGCTGTGGAAGTTTTGCTCAGCATTCCTAGCGAGTCGCAAAAATCTGGAAGAACTAGCAGTGTGGCAATTTACCTGCTACAACATATGCTCTGCGGATTCCTCGCACGGCTGATGGAACTCAAGCCCAAGCCCAGTCAGGCGTGGATGTTGATGTGGCATAGGCAGCCACTCCCTGGGCCCCTGTTTGTCTGATGTGGTCCAGCTCTTGTTGTATCCACACTCCACCGTCTGATGCTCATTAAAAGGGGCGTCTGTAGTTTGATGAAGGTTCCCCTTCCAAAAAAGTTCCCCCTCCCCCGCCCATCTCTCTCTCTCTGTTAACATCTCATTCAGATCAAAGACCACTAATCGCTGCTACTGCTGTGGTGTGCCTTATTAACGGCCGCTCCTTCCTGCCCACAAAGCCTCTGTAATGGCAGAACGTGTGCGCAATACGCTATTTGGTCCCCATTAATTTAAGGTTAGGCAAGGACAAAAGTGAGACTGGAATTGCCAACTAGAAAAGTCTTTTTTAATCATGTCCACAGCGGCAGGGAGACTGGGCCTCCTCTCACTAGGCCTTTTCAGTCCCCACACTTGTGTATGTGTGTGTTACGGTTATTGCCAAAGAAATACAGTATAAAACATTTTATTGACACTTAAAAATTTACATGTAGGTCTTATTACCACGTCTAGACATTGCTATTTTTAGGAAAATAGAAAGAGTGCATAATGTCGTCTGTCCAACAAAGTAATATGGAGCCTTTTTTGTTTACAGTAAGCTGGAAAACCGCTGAACGTAATCATATTTTTCTTATTTGGCAATTTGATTTGATTCAGCTGACAATTTTCAAGTCCCTCATTAGCCGTGCTGGGTCTGTCCTGGAACTGAGAGCTACTGCTTCCAAACAGCCAAACAAGTCTTCAAGCCACTGAGCTCTGAATCCACCTCTTTACTGAACTTTCCTTTCACCTGAGGACCTCAACAGTGCCCAAACCCACATTTCAATAAAGATGTGACATTCCAGAGAAAATCTTAATGAAGGAGGGTTAAGGGAATGCTAAAGCAGGACAGGAAATTTACGCTTTTATCTCCCTGACATCCCACAGTCAACCTGCTTAAAACCAATCCAGCATCTTCAGAGGTGATGACTGAAGAAACGATGGCAAACACAGAGACTCAGAGAAGACAAAACGCCACCAAAACAAGGCAATCAGGAGTGAATGTTCTAGCGCTCATATTGCCACTTCCTGGCATTTAGAGGTAGGTCTTACCACACCACATTGGGTTCCATGATAAACTGACTCCATTTACTCTGGACTCTTCATGCATCTTGGATTTCAGGATTATATCTGGGTAAACACACAAGTGTGAACAAAAGATGCATTTAAATCAGATTTAAATCCATTCATTCAAAAGGAGGAGGTCGGAGATGTATTCGAGACACGTGTTTCTAACCTCCCATTGCTGTCACGGCACCGCCTGGTTATGGAAGAGAGACGCAATCCGGACCGCCGGCAGTTAGTGCAGCATCACTGCTCCTTCAGTTGCTCTCCTGACATGAGTTTCTCCTCCGAGTGTAATTTTAATTCTGAACGAGCCCCTTAGCTCACCTCACCTTTTCATTATTCACCGTTTCGCTACAACACACTTTAAGTTTTAACACATACAGCTACTTGTCAATTGTACAGAACAGAACACATGAGGAGCAGCGCAGCTGAACTGATTCCCCACATGTGATTGGATTTCAGTCTGGCTGACCGAAGACGCATTTGAGTACAGAGTATGAACACATGTGGCTAAAATCTGATCCAGATACAGGTCACATGGAGCGACCAGGTGTAAACAGCATATATACACATTGTACTTGTCCAAGAACAAAACTAATATACCATTCCATTTCAACTAGCTCCAGACGGCTTAAAGGCTGAAACCTTGTTTTTCTTCTACATATCAAATCTGATCTAGCGAACATGACTTGGCCTGCTAGATCCTCCCATGCACAGCGAAGAGGCTTCTCCTGGCCCCGTGCCATGTCTATGTGACATTAATAAGCAGAGGAACAACCAGAATGTTACATTAGCGAGTGAAGGGTTCCTCTCTCATTAGAGGAGCTTCCGAATGGAAAAGCATCTTCCAGGCAGACAGACGGTACTTGTCGTGCTGCTGGATCGTGTGGCCAGTGTTCTCACACAGGTTTTTTTTGTTGGTCCCTGGTATGCTTTCCAGGCCACCAGCCAGCTGACAGGAAGCTAATGCCCCCCAGGCCATTTGCTCCCCACCACAGCTCATGTGTCACCCACTGACAACAGGGCATTATTGATTTCATGCTGCTGAGCACTTGCTGTAGGTTCATACAGGAAATTGGCACTAGGGGTTGGGCCAATGCGTGCCCCAGAAAAGTCTCAACGCTGGTTAACGGTAGTCGTTTCCGGATTTCTGTGAAGTCTAGGGTATATTTATCATCGTTTTATCGTTGGTCAAAACATCATTAAGGGCTGTGATGACAGAACGGATCAAACAACCTAACCCACTGCTCAAGAGTGACATAATTCGATTGCTCTGAATGGAAATGGCAGAAGCCCTGTAAGTGCTTCCCTGAGCGGGGCTTGAACCCTTCCTCCAAACAGCCATATGAGATGACTCAGTGCTGTGTAATGCAGTGGCTGCTGCCAGAACAAACCTGCATCACCAGAAGTAGCTTTTTAGGCAATTAAATATGTGCTCATTTTTATAGGCCCATGTAGATGATAAAAAAGGGGTTAGGGGTGTCACAATATATCAGTACTGACAATGACCATGATATTTAAAAATGACATATTGATATGTTAATAATACACATATTATTGTATTGTCAATAATTGAACCAGTATCTGTCTGCTTCACAGTTAAAGGCATTGGTATTGCTCCTTAACACTGGTTGCCAAACCACCATAAAGCAGAAAGAGACAGAGCAAATAGCTGTCTAGCAGCTACTGCTACTGTGTGCTCAGACACTCTACCTGCACCTGGAAAGAGTTTGCCAGTGAGGGGGGTCCTGAGTGTTAAGAGTCTCACCGTGTACAGGACATGTCGATCAACAGTAAGCAGTTTTGCTGAATTCTATTATTATTACTGTTATCATTATAATGTTAACATTTCCTGTAGATATAACAAAAATATTATCATGAATGCTTGCGGCCATAATAATCGTAGTAAAAATCCGATATTGTGACAACCGAGACGTACAAATGTATTTATTTCTGTCAGCATACATGGAAAGTCTAAATATAGATATTAAGTCATTTCTGCTGACCTGTGTAGGAAAACGTGTGAGCGAATGCAGACGAACAGAGAGCCAGAAACGTGCCTACCATCCAACAATCAGCAGCTTTTTCTTTATTAGTATTTCGTACAATAGCCAATCCAAAAATATCCTGTCCTGAAATAGCAGCTATACAGCGAACTGTCCCAGGCCAGATCCAACAGACCCACCCCATGCAGCGAGGTGGAACTAACAATACAGCGTACAGAGAAGCGTGATTCACATGGCCTGAGTTCCAATTATAGTAGCAGCGCTCTGCAGAAACAGCGTGACCTTTGCCTTACTGAGGGCGAGCCTGGGTGGGCTGGATCCTGTCGGGCTGCTTCCAGTAGCTCGCTCTCCATGGATGATAATCTCAGTGTCACATTTCATCCGCTGATTTCAAAGGCGGCTCGCCGAGTGTCAGGCTGATGAGGAAGCGTCCTCAACGCTTTAACAGGAGGCAGAATGGCCCGCTCGCACGGGGGGCTGCGCTCAGCTGAGTTATATTTAGAGGCCATCTCACATAGCCCTGAATATTTCAGGAGGGGTTCGTGGTGACCTGATGCCACAAAGCACTCAGAGAAGGTAACGTCCGGAGAAGATGCCGAAGAACATCCAATGTGGAGGTCTTGTCTGAGGGACAGTCGTTTAGGGAGGGAGGTTCCTCAGCTTGTGCATCTTTGACTAATGGCTCCGCTAGTCTGGCTGCAATCAAAGAGGAGAAGGTCATCCATACAAGTCCGGCATCCTGGCACAGCACAAGCTTGACAATATGCTGAGGGCGGGGTGAATCACAGCACTTTTATCTACAATATATTCACATGTATGTAATGTAATAGATTCATATTTAGTTTTTATTTCGCAAATAAACACAAAAACCAAACTGAAGTGTGCATAAAAGTGTCGTATTTAAGTGATTTCTTGGTCTTATTTTCAAGTAGAAAAATCTAAATGCATAATTTGACTGGGGCAGCCAAACTTTTCATGTGACTGTCGCTAAAAGTACGTTGTGAACACACGCATCTGAATCATTAACCATACCATATACAACATAAAACAAATGCGTAAAAATCATATCTAAGAGACCATATAGGATTATCTCTGACAAGCCATGACCATAGCTTGTCCTGCCTCCAGCCATTGTCCAAAGAATAAAAATAAAAGGTCCCGTCCACACCCGCCGTCGGCCTCTCAGGAAAGCAACACCCAGGTCATCTGCTTTATTTATTTACATTCCTAAAGGCGGTAGGGGCCCCTGGAGACGGGCCCCATAAATAAGCAGTGGAAGGGTGTGGAGGGCTTGTGGGAGAACACAAATCCCATGCAATAACTTTGCATTTAATTCTCAACAATGACACTACGTTCCCCCCCACCCCCCAGGAACAGACGACGAGGCTTACTGACGGCAAACCATCACTGCTAGACAGGACTTCTGTTTCTGGCTTCAGAGACAATTACTCAAAGTATCCCTTCAGGATAAGCACAAGTCCTCAGTGGATATTCCTCTGCTTGGGAATGCGGTGTGATTGGGCCCAGTTCAAAACTAAGAAACAACAAAGAAAATCCAAAAAACAATTAAAGTAAATGCGACATATATTTAAAATGGCACGTTTTTATTTTTGTCCTCTTCAATTTTACACATGGCCAAACTCACTGGCTATCTAGGTCTCTATTACACGACACTACCATTACTGGGAGGGCACAAATGTCCTTCCTCCGAGACACATGAAGCTCCACCTCCATCTTCTTAAACTGCCACTAATGCAAAGGACAGCTCAACACACTTGGAGAAGAAAGCTAATTGCTCATTTTGGTACAGCTAGCAGATACCTGCACCGGCTAGCATCGTGCTGAGTGATGGGGAGAGGGAGGACCACCCTACCCACCCAGAGAGAGAGAGGACAGTTATACTGAGTGATGGGGGAGA
>JBBPDE010002063.1:0-11734 GCA_037974605.1 Nannopetersius ansorgii | reverse complement strand
TTGTGCAGTCACAGCATAAACCATTTCCTCCAGGATTAATGCAATTTTCGATTCTGAAATAACTTGTTGTGATGGAGACAGATGTCTGGTTCCACTGTGAATGTTTCTAACTGCATCTGCACATTTTCAGTCTTGGACAGTTCTGCTGCTGTGGCTGGACATTGGCCTTTGCGTGTGACAGCAAAGCATCTGTACAATCTGGTTTTGTGCCTGCCTGTGGTCAGAAGCCAGATAACATTTAGCAGTTGCTATAGCTGCACATCTTTAACCTGATGAATTAATCTGTTATTGGAAGGGTGGGAGACGGGGAGCAGGAGGCAGTGTTGGACACTCTGTGATGGCCGATTAAGTTTCAAACGCTTGTCTGTGTGTGTGTATGAAAGTGAGATGCAGCTGTGGAGCTTGATGCGTCTCATTTAGCACCGATCAGAAGGTCTGGTCCCTCTTGGCCTGCTCATTGGCTGGACTGAAAAGGGACGTCCTGTTGTTGATAGTTCTCTTTGTCCTTATTCCGCTTGTCTTTTTCTGTTTTGTTCTTTTATTCTTTTCCCAGCTCGGAGCTGCCCCGCCTTCTCTGAGATCTGAGTTATTACAAGAGTATTACAAGGACTGTAAGCATTAACATTAGCATTAGCACAATGTTGATTATTGGAGAAATTACTTTTTACTTGTTTTCAACACATTTATTTTACAAATTATCTTTTTTTTTAAGTGAACATTTGTCATACGTGAACACACCACAGCACACAGTGTGAACAGCACGGAATTCTTCCTCTGCATTTAACCCATTCACCAAGTGAAGCAGGGGGCAGCCAGGAACATGGCGCCCGGGGAGCAATGTGTGGGGACGGTACCTTGCTCAGGGTTCCTCAGCGGTGCCTAGAGGTCTTGGGAATCAAACCTGGACTTTCTGATCACAGGGCGAATGCTACACAGTGTTTTACACACTCTAGATTTGTTTGTTAATATTGGCTAAAAAATACACTTAATATACTTTGATAAATGTACAGAATATTCACTTATTATTGAGTACCTTTATTAGCCATAAAATTACCAATTAGCCACTACTGACCAATGGGACAAAACAGAGTGCCTTTATACTCCCCTACAAAGCCAACATGCAGTAACTACGCCAAAGCTGAAATTGATAAAAATGGCTTAGTATTAGTATGGATTTTGTTGTTACTGCAATTTTGACAACAACTTAGAACAAGGATATTTTCTCACAAGACAAAGGAAATGTCCTAAACCCCATTTGTAGTCTAAAGTTAGTTTTGACCAAATATGTAGTTACTGCACTTTAGCTTTGTAGGGAAGTGTAGATAAAGGTATAGAAAATCATCAAACAGCCAGTTAAAAGGATGTCAGTCATGCACTGTTACAGATTATTTCTATTATATAAAGGGAACTTGTTTTATTTTACATATACTTTCATTAATACTTGATCATCTTTTCAACTTTCCAATGTCAAACAAAAATACAGATCTGCAGTTTATGAAATAAGTGGTAAAAACCTGTGGTAAAATAATACAGTGAAATGCAGTTCAAAAGTATGGGCCCACTTCCAGGTGTCAACAATTCCAGAGCTTAATAAATGTTGTGACCTTTGTGTATCTGCAATGCAAGGTCCTTAAGAAAGGCAAATTAATACTAAAATGAGTCATGGAAGATGAAGAAAAATATCTAAAGAAGCTGTTTATGTAACAGACAGTTATGTAAAGCAAAATCCCACAAAATTGATGAACTGATGCACAAACCCACTGCACTGTGACCATCAACTACATGGAATGATCTACAGAAGGTAACATTGACTGTGATCTGGTGAAACAAGAAAAAAGATGAAAGAATTTCAATGAAAGAACATCTTGCCAGCCGCTAAGCATGAGGGTGGATCCGATATGCTTTGGGATAGTGGGGCAGCCAGTGGTAATGGAAATTCTGGAGGCTAATATCTCATAAGCTGAAGAAGAAAATAGGATGGGCATTACAACAAGACCATTATTCAAAAAGTACAATCAATTCAATCTTAAACTACTCCAAACTTAAGATTTGTAATGTATCCCTCTAACTGAATGTTTTTGAAAATCAGTGACTAGATATTAAATGTACTGTGCATGCGAGATGACCTATGAATGAACTCATTCCTAACATTCCTGAATGAGAAAGAAAAAGACAGATACAAGAAACATTGGAGGCTGCGATAAGTACTTATGCATCTGACAAATTTTCCTTTTTTTCACCAGTTCATCAACACACAATACAATAATTGTGCATTAAAATTTGCAGAAATATTTCAAAAAATCTTTTTTTCAACCTATTTGAACTGTTAACCCTTAGAAAAGTCACAGGACTGGAGTGGATGAAATGTTGTGGTTGAAGAAAAGATGGGACAGTGGGACAGAAGAATTCTGTGGCACAGAAAGTCCCAGACTTTTCAAAGCACGGCCAATAGAAAAGACCACAAAAACTTTTGCGGCCTACAAGGAGATTTAACGACTCAGTCGGTTAAACTGCAAACAGATATTAGAAATCTGTGTGGCCTGTTAACTTTCTTGACAGTACAATAACCAAAACACCATATATGATGTGTTTTAATTTGCTCAGTTTAGTTAAACGTCCATAAAATACGATGCATTTCTATATAAAGAGAAAATGAATATCATCTCTCTCTCTCTCTCTCTCTCTCACACACACAGAAACTACTGTGCCTACATTGTCCAGAAGAACATCACCTGTACCATGCAGGACGGAGTGGCCACGTATGTGAAGGCAGACTACACCACCAAATGCATCTGGGGACAGAAGTGTCCAGTGCTAATGTGAGTAATGTGTAGATCTGCACATTATCTACAGGCTTCCTGAGGCACTTTCAAAGACTCAAATTTTCAGTCCAGTCCCTGAACCTGACTAGTTTCCGAGGAATGTTTATTGTTTTTTAAGCCACACGGTGACCTACATATGAATCATTCAAGCAGAACAAAGCACATCTAACTTAAGGCCTGAACTAATGAAGAAGATGATCAGGCGGTGATCAGTATACAGTAAACCCGTATACAGCTAATATCCTATGCATTTTTTTTTTTGCTTTTTTCATGGCAATACATAGTTGTTCCTGCATTTTAGTGCTAAAACATCAGTACAAATATAATTTACTAATTTTGTAACAAATAAAAGTGGAAATTCTACATAAAATATAACTGTAAAAATGTTTTGTACACAAAGCAACTGTATATTGGCTGCTGCCCTGTGATGCCCTCTGAAATTAATTTATTACTGTATTTACCCGCTTATACCAAAGAAAACATGTGTGCATGAATTACAGTACTGTTTAGGTAGGGATAATATCAGTATTTGACATTCTAGCACTGTGGGAGACAGCTGAGTTAAAAATTAAATGAAAGTGTTTTGGGAACATATTTATGGTCATATTTATATGAAATAGACATTTTTAGGCTTTTTTCTTAACCACATCACAAATTCACAGTTTTTTACAATACGGGTGATCTTGTAATTTAATTCCTGCAAATTTCGGGGGTTTACTGTACGGGTTGTGCTGAATGCTGAGTGATTGGAACTCCTTTATGTAAGCACCTTGTATTTTTAGGCACTTTGCAGCCTGTCACAGTAAACCATTTGTTCCCATTTCTTTCATTTAATTTACTCAGTATGTGAAAGATAAGACAAATATTAAAATATTATTGTAGTGTAACAGATTCATTTTTACTGTGTCTGTTTGAGCTGTGTCCTTGTGCTGCCCTCTAGTGGCCAAACGTAATCAAGTTATTGTATGATCTGTATGCTTTGACCATTAAAATGTGATCAATGTATATTTACCAGAAAACAACATCTGTCATATGACCTTATAACTTGTCATATTCCAAGAGTGTTTTACAGTAACGCTGTCTCTCTTAATCAGATTCTCTGATCTTCCAAATGCTCTCATCCTTGTCCCCTTTCACCAAGAGAAAGTTCAAAAAAAGAAAAGAAAATCTGGTTTGCACTTTTACTAAGAAATTGCTTCATGAAAAAAAAAAACATTAAGAGGGACTACAGAAATGCAGATGCTGGTCCGATTAAAGTGGCCTAAACTGCATCTCCCAACACCCTTCTCTCTTGTAATCTCCTAATCTCCGCAGCAATCCTGAACCGCACATGTAATCCCCCAATCCCCTCATTGCTTTAATCCCATCACCGGCTCCTCTGAGATTAAATAGATATGAGCCGAGGTTGCTGAGCTCATCACTGAACATTTCCATGTGTAATAAAGAGTTTATACACTTATACTACTACTACTTCTACTACAACTACTACTACTACTATTACTACTACTACTACTACTAATACTAATAATAATAATAATAATAATAATAATAAAAATCATTATCTTCATCAGTTACTAATAATTATATATTTTTGTGTGATAATATATAAGGTGTACACTGAAATATTATGACCCAGTGTCACAAAATCTGAAACAAAACTGATTTTCTCAGATTTGTCTGATTTGAACTGGTCATTTTCACATAATGACTCGATTCTCTGTTTGTTTCTTTGGAGAGTTAACGACCACAAGGGTTTTGTCTCATATTTGATGTTCATTAACTTTTTTAGTTGGATTCAAAGAGAAACATCTAAAATCAACCAATTGATCAGAAACCTGTGGAGGCACGATGCTCCGGCATCCCGTTGTAAATTGTATTATACATGCATCCTGTTTATTTTATTACTGAAAACATTGATTATTAACTGTTTGGAATTCGATGCACTATTTCTTCACAGGTATCGGACATTTTTCAAGCCTAAGTACAAGGTCGGCTACAAGACCGTGACTGAGCTGGAATGGCGCTGCTGCCCAGGCCTCTCTGGAGAGAACTGCCTTGATGGGTCTGCGTCTGTCTCAGAGGGCAGGATGCCCCCGTATAAGGGCTCTGTTCAAGGACCCAGGCCTCCGTTCAAGGGTTTCCCCCACGGCCACCCCAACATTCCTCCAGATCACGCACTCATCCCTGGGTCAGGCCTGGAGCCGGGCAAACACTTCCCTTTCCCAGACACCAGACCCATCCCGTCCGGACACCTGCCGTCTGGAGATTCAAAAGCAAGCTACGGTACATCAGATGGATTCACTCATATGGACCAATTGGAGGGAATCTGATCCAATCCTTTAAATATTCTGTCCTGAAATCACACACAGCAACACTGTCTGTTTCTTTCTGTGGACTAGAGTGGGTGAGCAGTTGGAGTATTAATGAAAAGCTTAATAAAACATTTGCAGTCAGTATTGGCTTATACCCAGCATTATATGAGGAAAGGACACACTGTATTGTGATCTGGATTTTGTCAGCATTCATTTAGGCGTTAGAGATTCAATCACAAAAACTACTAAACAATGGTTCACACCAATTAAGAACGGATTTTTTCACCCAACTATGCTAGTGTTCTTCGAAATGTTGTTTAGACAGTCATTATCATAAGGCATACAGACACTGCTATAAGCATTAGTAATCATGAAAAAGGAATAAGATATACTGTATGTGTACATAGTAAATATATAGTGTGATACAACTGAAATAGTGTGATATTATCTGTGCACCACACCACTATTATTCAGAGTTTTGGTTGTGTATTAAGCATTAAAACAAAAGATGTTGTATTGATGCAATAATCTACTTTACTGACTATTCATTGTAGCTTTGTAACTTCAGCTCTTGTGGTCCTCTCTCTTGATCTAGGTCCAAAGGCAGGAATCTCTGGCGAGCGCCTGGACCGTATGGAAGAGGACTTGAGGAGACTCTTTCAGAGCCTGGACTCTCTCAACGGTTTGGTAGCTGGCCTGGAGGACCGTCTTCGCACCTCTCTCCGTGAGGACACCACCAAGATGCTGACCACCCTGCTGGGTGCCCCCCGCCAGCCTGACTCCACTGTGGGCTTTGGTGTAATACCTGAAGGCACACCTGGAGTCCTGGGTGTCAGCGAAGGCTTCCCTGTGCTTGGAGAGCTGGTAGGCAGGGTCACAGAGGTCAAGGATGAGCTGCGGGCCAAGAGCAACATGTTGGATGAAATCCATGGCATGGTGATGGGCCATGACGGACAGCTGAAGAGGCTGATGGCAGAGACTGTGGGCAGGCCTGTCCTTACAGGTGGTAGCCACGCACTCCTGGAGGATCTACTGGACACCAGACTTGCAAGTGTGAGAGCTGAAATCCTGGACAGTTTTGAGAGAAGGCTGACCAGTCTGGAGTACCACTGCAACGAGAGGATCGGACAGGTAATGCGTTGAAAAGGTTCCTGTTTTTTTTTTTAGGAACCACCCTACATTGTTCCTGTTTTAAATTTATGACACGACTTATGATATGTATGTGATTCTGCTTACCAAACACAGTATTTTATTTCAACTTATTTTCTGACCTCTGAATTACTGTTAAGTGATTACACACATAGTTGCTGTCCTTCAGCCTAAAACCCCAGAGCTAGAGCAAGAAAAAAGAACTATGTATCTTACTTTAATGCACCGTGGTAATCCTTCGCTGTCTCCTGCTCCCAGGTACAGCAGGAGTGCCATAAAGAACACCTGAATGGGCAGGACCAGCTACAGCAGTCATTGGACGGGCGTGAAACAGGCCTAAGAAAGGAGCTGGGTGATCTACAGGCCCAGATCCAGGGCCTTACCCTGACTGAGAGCTGCTGTGGCCAGGTCAACAGCCTGTCCCAACGTATGTTTCTTCTGGAGGACTCAGTCAAAGGCCTGACAGAGTCTCAGAGGCAGCTGCAAGTGGCACTGAGTGATCAGATGCACCACATGGAAACCATTCTGGACAACCGCTTGCTTGACTTTGAGGGTCGACTCAATGCCACTGAGAAGGATGAGGGAGCTCTTGATGCTTTTGGAACAGTGCCAGGATCCCTTGATGGGTTTAAGACCCTTTTGGATGACAAGCTGAAGAATCTAGAGGAGCGTCTCTTTTTTGCCGTGGAAGAGCTGAGCAATGCCACAGCTCCAGCTCTGCTGGAGGGTCAAGTGGTTCCAGCACTTGAGACGGAAATTGATAATGTCAGGAGGCGTGTGGAGGCTGACCTTGATGGCTTGCAGAAGCAGTTGACTGACCTTGAGCTTCTGTGCACATCAGCTTGCTCCCCCGCATCAAGCCCAGAGGTGGCCCTGATTCAGACAGATTTAGATGAGTGTAAAGAGGTTGAAAAGAAGGTGTCTGGGAGGTTGAACTTACACTCGGACATGCTGGAGCACCTCAATGAGACACTGCAGGGTCTCTTGACGCGGCTCGCCCAGGAGGAACAACGGGGCTCCCTGCAAGGTGAGATCACACTCCTCAAGATCAATGTAAATTCTGTGAACCGCACCTTGAAGGGACTTCGGGATTCTGTACGGTTTTTCGCTCGAGAGATGGGCCAAGCAAACTCTACCTGGCAGGAACATGAGCAGCGGCTGGTCTCGCAGGTGCAAGGAATAACGGACCTAGTGGGAAGACAGACAAACCTGCTGGGGGCTGGAGAGCGCCGATTGATCCAGCTGAAAGCTGAGCTACAGAGCCTAAGGCGACGCCTGGCAGGAGAGATGCAGGGATGCCGCAGCACCGCTCTGGGCGTCCAAAGAGAGGTGATGGGTGTCCAGAGCCGAGTGAGCCAGGTGGAGGGCCAGTGTGGAGGTCTAAGTGAGCTGGCTGATGAACTGGAGAGGATCCGAGGGGAACTGGAGAGCCATTCAGATGCCTACCTGGCACAGGTCAACAGCACCCTGGCCAACCATGGCCAGCAGCTGGCCCAGCTTAAGGTCGGACTCCAAGAGTGTGTAAACAAGACAGACCCTGATGCTCATCGAGGTGACCAGTAGGCACTCATCTACAGAGACGCTTCAAGGCCAGAGGTTGTAAAAATTGGCAATATTTGGTTTCTGTTTCGATTGTCCTTTCTTCTCCCTCCTTCTTCACCAGGGCATTGTTTTCTTCATCTCTGTTTAATAGTGATTCTAACTGATGTTGTTAACTTATATGAAGTAAAAGCTTGACTGCATCATTATATACTGTATGGTTTAGGCCAGATTTTCCCAGTCTCTGTCCTCAAGTGTTAGGGGTGTCAATTGCATTGATATAATGATGCAGCAAGAAATATGGCTTTCCTCCTCACAGCAGACTGTGGTTTGATCCACTTGCCTGGGCAACACACTGCACAACATCAGTAAAGGTCTTTGGGCAAGACCCCTAGCACTACAAGTGCCTACATTTGTTACACAACTGGACAGTAAGCTGCTCTGGATAAGAAAATCTACACAAATGTAGATTTGATTCAACTGCATCGATTTTGAAGTTTTAGAATCTGTTGTAGTTGATTACAATAATACTCAGTGAAGTAAGAACTCTGGCCAAAATATTTCTGGCCACAATAAAATTGTTGGACACAATATTTTTAAATACAAAAATCCAAAAAATGCTTGACATCATCACTGTCAGACCAAGACCTTGTATCTCCATTTTCATTTTATTTATTTATTTTATCTTTTTGTTTTTCAAAAACACCAACTGCCATTTACACTGTGCCAAACTTTCATGATGAACCAACCAAAAGAAATGTTCCAAAACGACTTCAGATAAAACATTTACTTATACTGAAATTTAAAGATGCTTTGTCCCCCTTTAAGTTCATTGGAGAAACAAAGTTTGCTCTGACAGTGACATTATTATTGTCTGTATTCCACTACTGTGTAAATAATTCCTCCAGTGACATTTAATGACATTTTGTGGTTTCCCAAAGATCTATAATCAAACTGAATCAGTTTGAGGTCGGAGAGTTACACCCGTGCTGAGTTTGCCTGCTCTTCATCTGTAACAAGATTCAGCTCATCAGCTGAAGTCCATCCTGAACTGGATCGAGCATATTAGAGCCTGGGAAGCATAAAAACATCAGTGCAGTGCCAGGGCACTCCAGGGAACACTGGAAGTGATTGCTGAAATCACAGGTTACGCAATGAAGCAAATGATGTATGGTCTATAAGCTGCTACGGGTCTCTAATGGCAAAAGTCCTTCAAACCATCTCACCTTTTCTCTTGTTCATCTCTAGTTTTATGACTATGTGTCAACATAAATGGTGCTAAACATTATTTTGTAAACGTCTGTGGTGTTTGTGAATGTGTTTGTGAAACATATGTCTCCTTATGTTGTGATTGTATTTTTTTCTAAGAGATTTTAATATTTCATGATTAAAGGGTTTTGAGGAGAAAGTAAAGTAAGTGTGGTTGTAAAATACCTTCTTATCACTCCCGAAAACAGATGTAGATTGTTCATGGAAGGTTTTTACCAGCAGAGGTCAGCAATGACTTGAATAAACACTTATTTCTTAGGTAGACAAACAACACTTGGAGAACCAACCATCCATCCATTTTCTGAGTCACTTGTTCTAACCTCAGTCGGTGGTGTGCTGGAGCTCATCCAAGCAGTCATAAGGTTAAAGGCAGAGAAACACCCAGGACAATTTGCCACACCATCATAGGACAGAAGAAAAACACTTTCCAGTGCATATTTGATCTCAAACGAGTTCACTTACTCGAATCTACGGTGGTGAAACTCTCTGCGGTGACTGTAGACTCTGGGTCAATTGGAGCGAACGGTGCTCTCATTGGCCAAGAGTCTACAGTCACTGTACATGAAATAGTAGGTTTATCATATTTTATACTGTTTTACTACGTTCAAAATGCTATGATGCTTATAAATAGTGTGTATCTGTTTCCAGGAAACAACATAGGCAACACAACTTGCTAAGTATAATGTAGGCTGTGCGCTTTAAAAAACATTTTGTATGTATGTACAAAACATGGTGCATACATGTTATACAGCTCATACAGAGTATATACAGAGTAACACATACCGTGAACAAGACGTTGTCATATGTTACACTTTGTTATGAATTCTTACTCCCCATAGTAACCTCATACATAAATTAAACAAGACACACAAACTGACCTAGAAAATGTAATATAATATAATTCAGTATGTGTGCCTGTTGGTTTTCTGAATGATCCGGTCTGGCAGATTTCCTCCAGCAATCATCTCCTTTGTTTTATTAATCTTTAGGGTGAGATTGTTGTCTTGACAAGTTCACAAGTCCAGCCGCTTTGCTGTCACCCCAAGTTTCAGTCCCATTACTGCAGCATCGAGTGCACTAGCAATGTGATGTGATTACATTACCTATATAGAATATATGCAAACATTTTCAGTATTTTATGTGTGGGGGTGTGAAAATGGAGGACAAACTGTGTATGGGGAGGGTGGGGGCTGTGGAGAGTGTGAGTAGACTATAATGATTGTGCCCATTGTCCTTAATGGTATTGTGACTAAGCTGGTCTGGCAGATATTCTCCAACAATCATCTCCTTTGTTTTATTAACCTTTAGTGTGAGATTGTTGTCCTGACACCAGTTCACAAGTCAGTTTATCCTTTTGAACAAACCTATGGCTATTGTCAAGGTTTATCTTCATTTGTTGAGTTTCTTTACAGATTGTCACAATCCCAGTGATGTCAATGATGATTTGATGTCTAAGTTGATATGTATGATTCCAGCATAATCGACAAACACAGACAACAGGTGGTTAACCCACACAGAAAGGCAGAGATAGCAAACTGGGTCCTCGAGGCCAACATCGACAGGTGGTTCTATGGCCAACAAGGGTTTGAGCTCTACAGCCAGTACCCTTCCCAAAAGGACAGGCCGGAGCAACTCAGTGGGGCGCGGAGGAAGAAGATTACAAAAGCATACAGTTCTGTGAAAAAGTGGTTGCACTCTCCAGTGACACAAATCACAAGCATGCAGATGAAGAGGTTCCGCAAATACAAGCAGTAAGTAAGTGTTGTTGTTAAACAGGAAGATCACAATATCACAGCACATTAATATTTGTTCAAATAACTGTTATTTTAATCACATTGGCTGAATGTGTGTGTTTCTTTTTTGGTCATTAAAGCTGCTATTTCATAAATACTTTTGTTGTCCAGCAACAACAAGCATGCACCTCCACATGTGAATCTCCATCATGGGGGTCAGGAGATGATGCTGAAATTTTAGCTGCAAGCCAATTTGCAGAAGGTGAGCTAGAAGACATCAAACCATAAAAAAAATTCTGTTATTAACTACTTTGTTTGGTTCGAATCCCAGCAATCCTATTTTGTATAAGCTATTGAGCAGTCAGACTCTGAAGGCCCTTCGACAAACCCCGTTATGCCCGCCAGTCGGGCTACACCAGCTACGACTGACACTTTTGACAGTCCTCCAGTCTGGTGAACATCTCCAAAGTATAAACATAAGGTGGAGCTGAAGGAACACTCTTCTCTAGGAGCCAAACTGTTACAGTGCAAGATCTCCCTGTGTGCACAATCTGTAACCAACCCACTCATAAAAAATAAAAAAAGAGTTTCTGCACTGTAAAAATGATGTCTACATCAAAAGGTCTGGAAAACAGATAGTTACGAGCACTTCACTTCTGTTGTAGACAATTTACAGAACGAATTGTAAATATTTTTTCTGATGCAACATGTGCAATATGTAGGTGAAGCTATCACTGTTGGGCAAAATGTGCAATTTAGACTGAAATTTAAAATGTTCAGTTTTTCTGGTGCATTTCTAATGCGATTATCAAGGCCTGTCACTTCATTGTGTACCTGCGTGTGTGTGTGTGTGTGTATCTACAGTGTTCTCATTTTTACTTATGCATCCACTCTGTATATACTTTTATAT
>JBBPDE010002047.1:7500-11734 GCA_037974605.1 Nannopetersius ansorgii | reverse complement strand
AGAAGGCTAACAAACCTAAGAGTTAACGTTATACCACTAATTAACATAATGACATGAATACCTTAATCATACAGAGAAAAAAATAGTTGCATACAATATAGAGAGAGAGAGCAATAGAGAGAGAGACAGGTTTAAAAGGGGCGCGATCCGGAAAAGTCATGAACGAGCAATAGAAATTAAACCGCTTGCGGCACAGATTATTTTTTCCCCCTCCAAGTTCGTGTGCCGCCCCCCATGTGTCATGAAAAAATGCCGCCCCGGGCGACTGCCCCGTTTGCCTATGCCTAAAACCGCCACTGCTACTAGGTATTATCCTTCCACCACCTAGAGTTCGGGTTCGGACAGTTTCAGACCCTCAAACCCGACTGACACCGGTTCCTGGCCTAAGTTCATGGCGCGGTCTCTACCATATCAACGTCTTTGTCCCTGCGCCAGTGACTGCTTCCCTTTCTATCCCTGTTCGGTCCTGTCACTGGTCCTGTCCAGATTCCTGTTACAGATCCCTCCAGTTCCCATTTTTCCCCCTTGGGAGCTGCATGTTGGTGATGGTATTGTCAAGGTTTCCGAGCAAGCATCAATTCTTCATGTCTTTTGTTCCACTTGTTATCCTGTTCAGCTACATCTGGTTTGTAATCCATTCCAGTAATCCATGCGCAAGGGTTTGTTGGTTTAGTTTCAAGTTTCAAGTTGCAAGCTTTATTGTCATATACAGATAACAATGTAGCAATGAAATTCCCTCTACTTATATAAATATATAGATAAAGTATACAGATACAAAAAAATAAAAATTTAAATTTTTAAGAATTGAATATACCTATGAGAATGCAATATGTATGTAAAATGTAGAAAATCTGTACAATATTAAGAAAATAACATTTTTAAAGAGTATTTTCAAGTATGGAAAAAGTTTAAAATTTACAGTGTTATTTACAGGGTTTATCTTATCTTCTAAGCCTAGAAACTTGCAAATGCATTTTAAGTCAATGTCATATCATGTGTTATGTGTATGTGGGATTTTACACATGTGTCTTTAACTGTTTTCAGAAGATTTACAACAATAATAAAAAAAAGTTTTCAGCTTCAGGAGACATTACCAGAGACAAGTGTGGAGTTTTAACGGTATAAACAGCAAGCAAAGAGAAAAACTGCACCTTTATAACAGGCTTCAAAGCCTGCAGGCAGTGTTTACATTTCACACTGAGGCTTTTCACTGGTGCTGGGCCTCAAATGTGGCACTAAAGGAATGAACACTTTGTGTTAGCCTCTAAGAAACAAAAAAGGTAATTGTAATATACAATTTCTCCACTGACATTATAATGTCTGCATTGACAGGACTAAATAAAACAAACAATCACACAGGCAGTTTTAAAAGTGAGAGATGGTACTTTTGGTCAGTCTGAAAATATGCTTTCAGTATGTGGTACTGGAATAACAAAATAATAGATTACATTAGTGGTTGTCAATCCATTTTATTACAGTGAAACACACCTGAGTAAGCAAGACAAACAAAACATTTGCTTTAATTACACTATACAAGTTATTTTTCAAAAACTTGAACCACAGCATTTTTGTGTGGACAAAGATTTTAAACAGAATGATGGGTGAGATTGTGATATCTAATTACATTTTATTTAATAGTAATTAGTATTTTAAGCAATATTTATAATATAATTTATAGTATATAATATATAATATATCATATTTTTTTCACTTTCTTTCATAATTCTTATACCAGTATGAGAGGTTTATTATTTATAAAAAAAAAACATGAATAGTCCAAAATATTAACACTAATCTTAGCTCATTTTATTGGCCTAAAAACAGGTGGAATAAATTAAATGCAATAAATGCACACATTGTGCTCCAATTTTTTCTGTTGAAAGAAAGTTTTTACGGTAACTATGTTTAACTGGTGACTGTGAAGGTCAACAATACAAGTGTTAAAGTATACTTTGGCCTACTGTACACCATCCACAATAGTATGCAGGAAACTACAGAAATGCATTCAAATTTGCATCAAGACCTGGTAAAATAGACAACTAAAGGCCAGATCTAAGCCCAATAAGGAACTGCTGGAACTGGTTTGCTACTTCATCTGTGGAGGTGTAAGAACAATAGTGCTATAAGACCACAGCCACCAAATGATGTGGGGGAGTTTAGGTGTGTTTCTAGGCACTACAATCAGACAGGTTACTAGACCACTTTGGCATCATTTACACTAGTGACACTGGCTACATGTCCACATCACTTTTTGAAATACATTAGTTGCAATTAATAAAATGATGTTGGTACATATCATGAAGTTTAAGATCCAATATGCTGATTGGTAAATCTAAATCAAAACATTTATGCTGCTGCTATACAAAACCCAAAAGTGCAGTTTTAGTTTACACTGAACACACCCATAGGAAGATAATGCTACAGTGATTTCTCTTAAGTTCACTGAAGTTCTCTTTGGTATTCAGCACGTATGTCCTCCGTGGTCAAAATGAGCTAGAAATGAATTTGAAATCGTTTTGAAATTAAATGGAAACTTTACGGGAAAATGCATTAATGCCGATGTTTTGTGGCCACATGAATTAAGGGAAGAAGGCCTTTGCCTTATTTTCCTGATAGTTTATTCTATGTGCAAGCAATTAGATTTCTCAGACAATCAAAAAATATATTAGTCAACATGCGTAACTGAAGGCAGCAAAATTGGCTAATGTCAGCCCAAGTTAACACTGGATCCACAAAACCTCCCCCTTGTCAGTAGTGAGCTGCCAGTAGTATTCCCAAAGTATTTGTCAAGATGTTTTTTTAATGTTACTAGGTTAGTTTTGTGATATAACTAGGGGTGTAACCAGAAAAGGCAGCTATGATAGATAGCCATAGTTTGGCTAAACATCACAGCAATAGCTAACTTAGCACAATCTGTCTTGGCTAAAACTTGGGTATTATAGGCTGTGGGAAGTACCTGGTGCTAGATAGCTACTAAACTGGTTATGTATTACAGAAAACAATTAGATAATCATTGGGCTATTTTATACACAGTCACTAACCGACACTTATAGCAAGGCCAGATTATTTTCATTTTGAACAAGTAATTACACATTTCAACTTTAACCTCTGCTTAACCCTTTGTTAGCATTCTTGTCTGGGAAATCCTCTTGTTTCTATTGTGTTGGACTTGGCCATTGGGGTCTAACGTTGGCCATCGGGGTCATGGGGCTGACAGTGGGTCTCAGTTTTACCAGTGACAGCCTTGTCGATGTCAGCACTGTTGTTAGCTTTACTTGTTACTTGGCTTGGAGTAGCAATATCCAAGGGTCTAACACAGTGCATCTTGACTATTTGGCTTTGTTGTTTTACTTGATTATTTTAACTATTTGTTGTTTTACCAGAAAATGACTGCTTTACCATTATGAATTAAGTCATCTATGTAAGTAGCATGTCAGATCATAAAAGACAAAGTCCAAGGGTCTTTTTAAGGAGACCAGTAAAGTGATGCCATTTACACCTAACAGCAATATATGGTACACTGAAGACTGAAGACAAACCCCCACAGACTCTTTATTACAAAATTCTGCCTTCATTTGGAAATTAAATGTTCACATACAATATGGACCAGTATTGGCCAAAAATGAGAGATAATGCAGACATTTTGAAGTGACCCATGGATAATACTTCAACTGTTTATTTATGTTGTACAAATAAAATAACAGAAGAAATATTTTATTAATGATGTGTAAAATAGAAAAATAGCCACTTACTACACAACAGAGCAGTTTGATGAGAAACCTGGAGCCTTGCATGGCAGCACAGACGCGTCGAGACGCAGTGGCTTAACTGGGGCTAAAAGATGCCCCTAACTGGAGAAACGCTGCTTCTGAATAGTCTTGCACACTCTCTGGCCATGGCACAGATATCCCCACATGAAACACACACTGACACAACCATCAAACAGCTGAAAATGGAAAACAAACGTCCACTCTGTGGTTCCTCAACTGAGAGTCCAGATCAGGGGCTGAAGGTGTTTCGAAGGCCATCCTTGTTGATTTTATGAGCTTCACATGAAGGGTGAGGTAGGAGGAGAGGTTTTCTTGAAAGCTCGGGGGGAAAAAGCGTCATCCTGCAGATTTTGACACTGATGTGGGCCAAGATAAAAGAGGCCTTCATGTCTGGGCCTCAAAGGGAAACACAGACTAAATACAGCAGCTTCGTAGCAAACTGGCATTCCTGCAGCCCCTAGTGA
>JBBPDE010002047.1:0-5000 GCA_037974605.1 Nannopetersius ansorgii | reverse complement strand
TGGTTAAAAATTGTGATAATTATTGTGCTTCTTACAGGAAAGTGAAAAATGCTTTTCACAGTGAAAGATGGAACCACAACTGGTGTATGTTTGCATACCACATCCACAGCTGTGTCTCCTTTACCAGCCTCAGAATGTGTTTACACCTGTCCACCTTATGTGATTAGTCTCTGAATTGTATCCTGATAAGACTTCAGTCACGTGCATTTTCACTTCATAGTCAAATGCTTCTCCATTCAACCAGACTAAAATGACCGTAATATACAAAATGAAACCAATTTGTATATGATGATCAATTGCCTGTGCGGCTCCTTATTTTTCTATTTTCTAAATAAAAACGCAAACACAGTCAGAATTTACAAGATTGTTAGGTTGTTAGGAATATAACATTCTTATACTGAGACCAGGGTGGGTTCAGAAAAACTGAAAAACTGAAAAAGCAGCAAAGCTGTATTAAGTGCCATTATCAGAACAGAAAGGGGAGGTGCTGTGACAGTAGTGGAAAGGGTTTTGGTTGTCGAATTTGCTGTGGGGAGATGGATGCACTTAAACTGCTATTCCATACATGTTTGAATGGTTTTAAATGCCTCTTGGGTGCATTTACAAATTGGCCTTATGCAAATATAATCCTGATACTTGACATGCTAAAATGTGGATACTGGTTCTTGCTGTATAGACATCATTTCTATAAAGACTGGCAATTTTATAATCAACAGCACAGACTGAAAACCATGTGAATAACAGACATTTCTTTATACATTTGGGGAAAAAATACAAAAGTTCAGGAAAGCCTGAGTTGTTTTATTAAATAGCAATAGTTATTTGATGGGGTTGAAGTGCAAAATTCAGAACAAAATCGCTTCACAGTACAAATGAGAAAGATGCTAGACACACATCAACCTTGTAGTACAAATTGTTCAACACATTTGGCAATTTTTTTTATTCATACACATCCTACATATTCTTAAACCAATTCGTTTTTCTACACCACAGGGTCAGGTGCAACAGGGATCTTTTCAAATTTAACACAGTAGTGGCCCAACAGAACATGAGAACATGTGCCAGATGTGCCCGAGTCACACTGCAGAACCAGATTACAACACAACACATGATCCAGAAGCTTTCCTTTCATGGGAATGTGATTCAATAGTAATTCATTCAGAAAGATATTTATCCCGCAGCTTTTTTTTTTACTTGATAACTGAAAGACTTGCCAGTGGACATTATAACCTATCTTATATTTTTATCCACATGGTCAGAATAGCTGATGTGATCTGAGCTATGCTAACCCAGTCCTACTGCGCTTAAGATTGACATGACACAGAGGTTAAACTAATTTCACACCGTTTCTCCCTTATAGCGCCTGATTCTATCGCAACACAAAACATGGGGGGCCTGGGTGTTAATAAGATCTATTATAAGACTAACAATATTTCTGTCAACATACTTCACTCCTTTGACTGGATCTTACTCCCAGTTATATCAAACTGGGACACCTACAACTTACAGTCCTACCAGACTCTGAAGGTGTGGAAACCTCCAGTGCATATAACACTCGTCATCATATAACAGCCACAAAAAGAGCTGAAACTACATCAAATTGCAGAAGTCTAGAATTCGGGCAGCTAGGCATCTTCGCCATTATCCTACCACGGCACAGACAGGGATGAAATCAGAACGTCTCCTCATTTATGTGACATTAGGAAGAGAAATGAGGAAAAACTGAGCAGAACTGAACATAAGCTGGAGGACGCATAAGAATCAGCAGTGTTGCTCTCACTCACCATGCAGGGTTAAAGTGGATGCACATGAAAACTGCATGATTCAACACTGGTGATTTTACCATGCATATTAACAATCACACCTCTTAGAAACACTTGCTTGGTTTTAACATGTATAAAGACACTGTTATGTGTATAAAGATAGAGTGTCAGAGTTTCACAAAAAATGTTTAAGACAATTCTTCTTATTTACAGGAGGACATGGCTTTTAGACTTTTCAGTACATAAAATAACTTTAAAGTGTTCTGTTTAACTTTGTTTAAGGGCAGATCGTCATGCACCCTCCAGCACCTCATTCCCAGCAAAGTTCAGTCTGTAGTTAAAGGGGTATTTTACCAAACCTCTCTAGTTACTTGGTCATCGATTTACCTATCCATGCTCTGCCAACAAATGTGTTGCTGTACAGTTACCAGCTTCTGTTTTTGTCAAAACCTGTGAGTTAAGTACATCGTTAACTTAAAATCATATTTATTTTGTGTGTGTTTGAACAGTCACACTGTTAGGGCAGATGTAACTTGATCACTGACTATGTGCCAGTGGCTTTTTGTTTTTTTGAGAAATATTGCCTCAAAAAGAATTCAAAAGTACTTAATACATGTTTAAATAACTACCAAGACCCCTTGTAATGCACTCAAATCACAAGTGATCTGAGATGCATGTGATCACATATCTTTGCAGTTTAAATGCAGAGGTGTTTGCATTGTTGGTGTATGATTGTGCAAACAGGACCCAAGATACTCTAGTTAGGCAACTACTAATGTCTGAAGCCTAAAATACTGAAGCCTAGCTTGACCGTACACGCAAGTCTGTATATGTGGAGACATTTCTGAGAGTGTGTGAGCACAGAACAGAGTAATATTTAATTTAATTTCAATCAATATTACTTAAGCTATTTAGAAACAAAGCTATTTAGCCAAATCCAACTTTAGAATGAGGGCAATTCCAGGTTCCCAAGCAGACAGAACAGTTTAATAACTGAAAATGTTATGTAATTGAGGTTTTTAGAGGTAATCTTATCCATCTGAAAGAAATCCTAAGCAGAAATTTCAACAGATATAGTGATAGCATTGCTAGCCTGTTGTTAGCATAGCAGATGTTACTGTTGGGAATTTCTGTTAATCCAATCCATCACCTTGACTACTTGACAACACAAACTACACTTAATTTATCCTAACAGCATGACACATACATGACCCACACACATGTGTGACCCACACATATACAAAAAACTTGTTAACACATTTATCAGCACTATGCTTTTTAATGAACACTGTAGTTGCATGCTACTGTTTCTTATTACACTGAATGGGGATTTTTATCTGTGTTATGCAAAGCTTATACAGCTTCACAACAGCAGCTATAAAAACACATTTCTGGGTGGAGCATGGATAGATCAATGATCAACCACAACGAACGGAAACTTCTTCCTAAAGATCCCACTAAACACAGCAGAGTGGCAGCGAACCTACACTACACTGGACACACATCACTTACCACTAGGGCAACCCATGGAACTTCTCAATGGTTACAAAGAAGCTGTGTCGCCTGAGTAAGTGTGATCCACAAGGGACAACAAACGGCTTTTATAGAGATTTTATGTTGTTTGAATGTTTTTTCTCTCTGTGTTTAGGATCTGCAGTACAGAAATATATGAGGTTTTTAATCTGCCAATGTTTATATTAACCCATTAGTGTCCACATTTGAAAATGTATTGGTCCATACATTCTCTGTGGTAGCCTGAGCAAAACTCTGAAGGAATGTTTGGAGCTGGTCAAACTATATGGCTAAAAAGTAAAATGAAAAAATCTAGCTTTTTGGCTTTGAGATTATTAATTTTGACAACAGAAAATCATAATTTTACTTGGAAAAAAGTGTAAAAACAATATTGATCTAAGGTGTGCATATGCAAAATACCAAATCAGACCAAGTTCCATGGCATTTTCTGCATAATATTGTTGAACATGACTAGGTTAACTGTGAACACTGAACATTTTCATACTGTTTTCAAAGCTTGTATGGGCACTTTTCATACTATTAGCAGGGCACGCTGGAACACAGCACTGTTAACAGTGAGAAAAAGATCTAAACCAAGCTGGGAGCTCCCCTATGTTTTCTGCTTTTTAGCTTGCAACTGGATAGTGCAGGGCAGAAATGTCTGATTCACAGATACAAACACGCAGATACTGAATGCATCATCAGTCAGGCCAAGGGTCGAAGTGCAGTCTTGAGTCCAGACCCTAGCTCAAGTCACTTATTCAGCTCAGTGTTTATTTTTCTATTTTTTGTCATTTCTAGCAGCGGTCATCCTCATCTGTGTCACTCAGCAGCTCGCAGCCCGACGTGCCCCCTGTTGCCTGCGCCAGACGCTTCCGGAAATGCCCGTTGGGCACCTGCCAGGTGTGTCGCAACTGGGGGGCAGAGCTTATGGCATTGCTGCGCCCCAGGCTGGTTGCTATGGCAACCTCAAAGGTCAGCGTCTCCTCGGGGCAGGTGGAGTCCGGGCTGTTGAAGTCCTCGTGCAGGGGCAGGTACGGCTCTGAGATGTAGCGCTGCGGGGAGGCGTGACTTAAAGCCCCCGACCCCACCCTGTGGGACAGCGGCTCCTCTACCCATCGAGGCTCCGCGGTTTCTCCTACAGGCTGCGTCCGTGATTGCCCATCCTCTGTGGCCAGATGAGAGCGGCAAACTAATGGCGAATAGGAAATATGTGGGCGGGGCCGAGAAGGCGTCTGAGGGAGCTGACGTCGCCCCCGGGGAGTTCCATTGTCTGAATGCAATGGACTAGCTGAGGATTCAGCCTGAAAATTAGAGAAGGAGCACTGAGATTTAGCCAGAGGATGAAAACTGTAACATGTAAACTGCTTCTTGTTTCATGCCTCTAAGAGCTACGACATGAAATTAGTATGAATATGATGCCTGAGACATCATTTAATGAAAGTTTTGAAAAGGCCTAAAATATATTTATTTAATCTACTTGCCATATTTTGCAGTAAAGCAAACTTATTCAGCATTACATGAAAAAAAGTTTTAGACATTGTGACCTCTGGTTCCCATCATCACCACTGTAAATAAAAACTACAGTGAATCATCTCACACCAAAACACTGTGAATGACTTTGTTTACATCTCAACCACTGAAGTGAGTGTGTTTGTGTGTGTGTGTGTGTGTGTGTGTGTGTGTGTGTGTGTGTGTGTGTGTGTGAGAGAGAGAGAGAGAGAG
>JBBPDE010002037.1:10000-11582 GCA_037974605.1 Nannopetersius ansorgii | reverse complement strand
GAGTGAGAGAAAGAGACACACACACAGTGAGTGAGAGAAAGAGACACACACACAGTGAGTGAGAGAAAGAGACACACACACAGTGAGTGAGAGAAAGAGACACACGCGCACAGTTTTATCTTTTGTTTCATTTCAATGCGCGTGAGTGTGAGTAAGGGAGAGTGTGTCTGTGTGAGTCATTTAGTTTCAGATTTATTTTTGAATGTGCTTAACATTTCTTCTCACTGGAATTGTCTGCACCACTGTGAAATCTGCACTTTGCTCCACCAGGAGTGTTTCGTTTTCTTTAATATGTAATGAACACTGAACTTGTAGTCTTGAAGTTGTGTTCTAGTGCATTTCTGTGTATGTTTCAGGTCCTATAGTGCAGAAAGTTACGATCACCCTGCAGAAACTTTCTGTTGCTGTGGATGACCTCGGCCACACCGGCTTCTTCACTCTCATCTACAACCAGGGCTTCGAGGTGGTGCTCAATGACTACAAGTGGTTTGGGTTCTTCAAGGTCAGTTTTACTTAGCTCCTCCATTTCTGTAGATGTGAGGGATCATTGAGCTGTGTGCTTGAGTTATTTTACAAGTCCCCCAGAATGGAGACTAAGACTGCTGAGCAGCTGTTCTGGGGGTTTGATGAGAAATGGAGGAAAAAGTGAAATGAAAGCATTACTGATCTTGCTTAAAGTCTAAACGTCAGTGCAGTTCCTTATCTGTTCTGCAGTGACCTTTTGAGGTTCAATTCATTTGTTAGGCTGTGCTATGCAGTAAAAACCCATAATGAGTAAGCAGAATTGAGTAAACCTGCTCTTACTAAACTCTGTTTCCCTCAAACGGTTTCTTTGAAGTGCCAAAAAACACCAAACCACTTCCTGTAGAGTTTGGCTACGTTCCTACGTTCAGTTTTAGCCAAGAACCTCACAGCCCAGCACGACACTGTACACCCCACCTGCTTTAGCCTGTACATTAAAATTAGAATTTGAGATAGATTAGGGCTAGTTATTTAGAAAGAGAACCATTACACTCTGTCCCTCTGTCTCTCAGTACTCTCAGCAGGGTCCGGTGGTCACCAGTTACTGTGACCAGACGCTGCCTGGGTGGGTTCATGATGTTCTGGGGAATAACTGGGCCTGTTTTACGGGAAAGAAGATCCAGTCAATCCTACCCAAATCTGTCTATGATCCTGTCCACAATCCGTAAGTGTGTCTTAATTGTGTAATCTTGAGTTCTGAAGTACACAGAGGGTGATGGTGTGTGTGTGTGTATCAGGTTCCTGCAGCTGTATAAGTATGATGTGGACTATGTGGAGAAGATAAACTCGGCGCAGAAGTCATGGAGAGCTGCAGTTTACAGAGAACATGAGACTTTCACAATCCAGGAGCTCACCAACAGAGCGGGTGGCCTCGCCTCGCGCATCTCACAGTATGTATACAGACACACACCCACTCGCCTACTCCTCACCATCCAGGAGGTTCCCTACAGTGCAGGATGCTGCTTAGTGTGGGTTGTCAATAGGGGCTAGTTTTGGCAGTCGGAGGGTGTTAATAGTGGATCTTAATGGGGAGCGGGACTGTCTGTTAGTAGTTTTTGAG
>JBBPDE010002037.1:0-5000 GCA_037974605.1 Nannopetersius ansorgii | reverse complement strand
ATGAAAAGATTAATCGGGCAGCATGCTGACAATAATTACCCGGGCTGTCAGAGACATTAAACTGTGAGATTTACAGTCCAGTGGAATTCCTGAGGAAAGCAGAGATTAAATGAAATTAAAAGCCATACTGGAATTATGGGAAATACTGCAGTGGGTTACAGAAACCAGGCTGTTCCAGATAAATGCTTTGTGTCTTCAAATTTAGGACACCAGCCCTTTAGATGGACTCAGCCCTTAAGCTCAGCAGAATTAGTGGGTCCTCAAATTTGGTCAGGTCACTCAGACTCAGTAGGATCAGTGGCTCCTCAGACTCAGGAGAGTCAACAGTTCCTCAGGGTGCTTTCACACCTATAGTTCGATGGCTTTAGTTCGCACTAGTCAGAAAAATGTTACAATGCAGTAAACAGACGGTTTGCTTTCACATATGCAGAGTTCTAAACTAACTAAAATAGACCGCGAAGACCATTGGCACCGGAAACAGAATATTTTCAGAAAATCGCGCCACTTTCAATAATCATAGAGGAACAGCTTTGCATTGCGCTCATGGCGCTGATCCTCGCGCATTACATTGTACGTCCATATCATTTTTTCCAGACAATTCATTTCGAACATGATTCGCGGCTGCGACTCCAAACAAACGTCCTGATTTATTCATCTCGCCAACGGCGCATTGCGCGCCACTTCAGGGAGAAGAGATGTGCCCTCCTCCTGAACGATCATTTTGTTATTAGCCGGTGATCTTCCTGCAGATCCATCAGGTATTCCATTGGCCTATCAATTTCAGTATCTCATCTGATACCCAAAATGCATTAAACTATACCGCTTCGTCCAATTTGGTTTGGTTGCTTTTACACCAGACGAACCGTACCAAAGTAGAGCCGATAAAGCGATCCGAGACCACCCCTTCAGACTGATTTGGTGCGCACCAAAGTACCGAGATTGCATTCACATCAACGCAAACGAACCGAACCAAGGGACCAAACACGTTTGGTGCGCACCAAATGCTGTAGGTGTGAAAGCACCCTCAGATTCAGTAGAATCAACAATTTCCTCATACTCAGTAGGGTCAGTGGTTCAGTTCCTCAGAGTTAGCAGAGTCAGTAATTCTTCAGACTCAGTAGAGTCAAATGTTCTTCAGACTCAGCAGTTAGTCTTCAGATTTGGAAAGGTCAGTGGTTTCTCAGACTCACTAAAGCAGTGGGTCCTCAGTGTTGGTTACTGCTATTAGCTTCTACTGAAGATATTTATTATAGTAGACCGGCTTATAACTGGTAAGGGTTGCTTCTTTTGCTTCTTATAGTTGTTCCTCAGACTCAGTAGGGTCACTGGTTCTTCAGACTCAGTAGAGTCATCAGTTCCTCAGACTTAGTAGGGCCAATGTTTCCTCAGACTCAGTAGGGTCAATAGCTCCTCAGACTCAGTAGAATCAATGGTTCCTCAAACTGAGTAGGGTCAATGGCTCCTCAGATTCAGTATAATCAACAGTTCCTCAGACTCAATAGAATCAACAGTTCCTCAGACTCAGTAGGTTCCTTAGATTTGGTAAGGTCAGTTTTTCCTCAGACTCAGCAGAGTCAATGGTTTTTAAGACTCTGTGGCATCAGTTGTTCCTCAAAGTTGGTAAGGTCAGTAGTTTCTCAGACTCATCAGGGCAATGGTTCCTCTGTGTTAGTTCACACTGTTACCTTCTACTGAAGATATTTATTACAGTAGACAGACTTCTGTTTAGGGTAAGGGTTGTTTCTTTTACACATATAAGCATTGAGAATCTGTGCTAATTTTATCAGGTCCATCTGGCATGAAATGAAATAAAAACATGGGGTCCTCAAGTTATGACACAGATCTATTCCAACGACAGTGATGTTACCCAAATTCGAAACACATCCTAGCCTAAGTCACTTACCTATCCTAACACAAACCATAATCTAGAACATAAAAACACAACTAAGCCACAGAAAAAAGAAAAAGACATAAATATACTGCACTTGAACACTGTACTGTAGTAACAGTGTTAAAACATGTGCGCTTTTAATAGTCCAAAATGGTGTAGGTAAGCGTACTGGGGGATGCCAACTTGCTCACTCACATTCCACGTTACTTCGTATTCTGTATATATTGCATATTCTTCCACTACGCACAACCAAACTAGTTCGCCCACGTAGTCTGTAAGTACGACACTAATGGAGTAAGCCGAAACACTCACATCTTAATTTTTTCGTGGGAGTGAGCATTGTAAACGTCAAGACTGCCCTAACTTGAGGACCCCCTGTACTGCTTTACACATACTGGACATATGTCCATATTTTGGACAGAAAGAGTGTCCTGGAAAAAAACCTGCACTTATGAGATTAGTGAAAAGCTACTTGAAACATTTCCTCAGGTTTAATGAGGCAGCAGTTTCATTATTCTGTTATTAATATCATTAGGCTATTAGTCTAATCACAGGGCAAACTCCACCTTTCCTTCAGCTGAAAGAGGTCTGGGCAGCAACAATTCATGAAGGACATTTGAGACAAGCTGTTCCATTAAAGCTGCAATGGATGTGACTGTTATTGTTCATTATAGCTAAGGCTCTCAATCCACCCCCTGGACTAGATGGTTCAGAGTGGTCCATTGTTCGGGCCAGATTAAGGACAGGACATGATTCAGCCTCTACAAATGAATTTAATAGTAATTAGGTAGCAGTTTGGTTCTTTAATTTTAGTACTGCAGCTAATGTAGCTAACCAAGTAATGGAATATTATTCTTCACCAAATTAGCACTTGCTTCAAATGTGAGTGAAGTTGGGATCCTACTTACCAGCATCAACTTCAACAAAACTTCTCTGTTGCCTTAGAGGCTCCAAAGGCATGGTACTGCTGCACTATGTAAGGTGACACAGAAAATTTAAACAAGACGCTGGGCAAAAAGCCATCTTCAGCTTGTTGTTTCAGAGCATGTGGAGGTGATCAGTAATCTCTAAAAAACCTGCTTCTGTGTTTGTCTGACTGTCTGACTAACAAACTAGAACTGTGCACTTAACAGCTACAGGTCCCAATGTGTCTGTACTGTTTTTAGCTATGCTAACATTCAGTTGCTAACGGATAAAACTGCACATGGATCAGAGTCATAAAGAAACATATGAATAAGTGAAGTTTTCTAAACTGAACTCTCTAAAGTTTTCGGAATCTAAATTATGCTTATAGAGTTCTGAATATTTAGAGCATTTATCATGTGTTCCTCTCTGCAGGTCAGGAGCGTTTCGGGAACATGACTCGTGTTTATTACCGGGAGGCCATGGGCGCATTTATCGTGTTCGATGTGACGCGTCCATCCACCTTCGAAGCGGTGACGAAGTGGAAAGAAGATTTGGATGCTAAGCTCAGCCTGTCCAGCGGTAAACAAGTGGCTGCAGTCCTACTTGCTAATAAGTGTGACCAGGGCAGGGATGTTCTCACCAACAATGGCATAAAGATGGAGCAGTTCTGCCAGGAAAATGGCTTCCTCGGTTGGTTTGAGACATCTGCAAAGGTAATGTACATTACTTGTAGGTGTATCACCATTTCATCGTGCTCTAATAAAAATACTCAAAACTCCAGTCAAGCTCAGTTCAAGGAATTCTCTAGTTCTGTCCACGCAAGTTTCAAGTTCAATCATGAAGGTCAGTTGGAATGAAGGTCACTTGAGTGACAGAAATAATGGTCATTGAAATGATGGGCAGTGAAATATTGGTCAATGGAATTACAGAAAGTAGGTCATTGGAATGATGGCCAGAGGAATTACAGAGAAAGACAGTCACTGGAATAATGGACCCTCTAGTAATTTCGTCCCACACTTCCTCCAGCGTGTGTGTGTATGCGTCTGTCTGATTGCGTGTATAAGTGTGTGTTTTTTCACGTGTGTGTATCTGTCTGTGAGGAAGTGTTATTAGCTGCAGTGTGAAAAAAGACGACCGGCAGGAAATCACACAGACACTTCCTGCTGAGTCACAATCTAACCAATATGCAAATTGTACAGTTATAAATATTCAGGAATAATTAACAACACCCCTGCAGTTCATGGCTGCAAAGAACTGGGAGTTGTTGTTTCTCACCCTAACACCATTCAAGGTGGAACTGAAAATGTAATAAAAAGCTGGACATTATCAAACTGTTTTGGGCAAACAGACCGGGAGGCAGGAAGGGAGCACACTCTGTCTGCAAACCAGGTGATTCATCATGACTGTACATTTAGAGACTTTTTATTCTTCCACAACAAACACCGCACCTGGTGCCATGCAGAGAGATGACCCCACTGCTGAACTGAAACCCTGCACTGAGGGTTCACAGGTCTGTGTGTATTTATGGACTGTAAACAAGTCCATAATTGCAGGTGTGTGTGTAGGCATGTGTGGTTATGACAGAGGAAGCCAGGATGGATCTGGGGAGCCGGGGTGTGGTTGAATAGTTGCGGGATGGCATTGTCTCCTTTCCTTTGGTAAAGTGACACACTGCAATTTTGGACCACATACACCAAATAAATCTGAATTAGTGGACGGAGCATGGAAAGGGTATTTAATTGTACAGTGCCCTGTCTTGTGGGTACCCAGACTGTACCCAGTCTTGTGGGTCATTCCAGATTTGGAAGACATTTGGGCTTTAGAATTTTGGGGAAAAAAACTTCATATTTTGCCAGTTTTTGTTATGTACACATGAGTACTAGGTTATAAACTATCAAAAACTTGATTGGCTCAGCTCAGACATCAAAGACATTTTTTTTTAATTAAATGTTTTATTACATTGATACAATGTTGTAACTGGTACAACCCTGTTACCAACAACCAGGGAGCTGCTAATGTATCATGATTTAAATAAATATATATAATTTGTTTACTATTGCATGAAGAAAGTAACATTCTCTCTAAATAATCATTTGAGTTCAGATATGAGTTGATTTAAATTAATGTAAGCAACTTTCAAAATCAGGATTGCAAGTAACAGGGTTGCGAATCCATGCTAATGTTAGCTTCTTCTCAAAACAAG
>JBBPDE010002027.1:0-11735 GCA_037974605.1 Nannopetersius ansorgii | reverse complement strand
GGAGGAAGGCGACACACACACTCAGAGGATTCCTTTTCTTGGTTTTTATTTAAATCAATTTAAGCACCAAACACAGCTTCATTCCCCCACAGCCACGGGGGCAGCTGCCCCCCGTGCTGGCTTGCACTTTCCCCCTGCTCTCTCTACCTCAGCCCACTCAGTGCTGCTGGCACTGCCCCTCCCCTTTTATAAACCACCCCAAAAACCCGGGCGTTGCCACGGCGACGAGTCCAGGTGCACTCGCCACCCCTCCCGCACCCACACGCTGATCACACGTCCCCCATACCACCCCTGGCCCAAGCATGGACCCCCAGCGAACCCACAGTTAAACCCTAAAGTGCCAGATCGTCACAGTATGTTTTGTTCCCTGACTGTTTATTGTGCAGCATCCTTGAGCTCTGGAAAGGCGCTGTATAAAATAAACGTATTATTATTATTATTATTATTATTATTATTATTATTATTCCAATAGGAAAGTAAAGTTTTTTGGAGATACGGTCACTCGGATTCGGAGCTTTAGTCTACGTCTTGTTTGTTGCCTCTGGTCATAGATCGTGTGGTGCTTTACCACAAGAGACATTTCTGACTTAGTCAGCTGTTTCTCCATCATGAGAGAGGCAGTAAACTGCTGCAGCGCTGCACTGTTTATAAACCTCAGGTCCCGTGCTGACTCTTGGTAGCCGATGGTGAAACCCTGCCATTATTTCTGGGAGATATATGGTGCCTTAATGAGAGCTGCTTCTTTATTTCTTTTTTTATTTCATTTTCTTCATTCAGCTGTGAGATCTCTCAGGGCTGTAACTCACAAGAACAACTTAATAGATGGGGGGCATTGTGCATAACAGGAACGTACCAGAGGGGCAAATGTTTTCTCCTAGGACCCAATTTTTTTAAAAGATTCTGTTTACTTGTCTTGTACAAAGATCCAGGCACACACACACACACACACACACACACACAGACACACACACACACACACACACACACACACAGTATTGTATTATTACATTTGTGAGTACATTCTGTTGACTTGTTTCATGGTGCATCAGAATCAGAAAACTTTTGATTCAGGAGGAAATTGCCAGGAGGAAATTTTACATGTAGCTCTGGCTTTCACTCTTCAAACACTCTTAGCTTATAATCTTGCATCAAAATGTATCTACATCTACAGATTTTCCTATCCTGAAAAGTCGGATGAAGCCTAGATGGTAACACTGCTGTCCTCCACATAGCAGCCTGGGGTTTGATTGCCCACCTGGGTTGGCACACTAAACTAGCATGAGTCCTTGAGAAAGAAGCCTCACTTCACATTTATCTACATGTTGTCAAAGATAAGTAACTTGCATAACCATAATAAACAGACATTTATCACACGAAAGAAATTCACAGGCTATTTAAGCATACATGTTGTTAAAGACTAATTTTTGACAGACTATTTTCTAATTGTGGCACAATGTTTATGTATTGTGATGTGTGGCCTGGGGAACGGCGGGCGACCACGGGCTGGGAGGCAAAATCCCACATCCAGGAACACACAGAGACACTGGAGCGGGTGCACAGCTGAGCTTTATTTACACAGAAAACAAACTCAACTCACGAAACACCAACAAAACCATCACCACTCAGGGCTGAAAAACAGCATGGGCTCTCCTCTCTACTCTCCTCTTTCTGCCTGTTCTCTACAATCTCTGGCTGCTCGTTCCTCTCACGCTCTTTCTTCCTCTAATCTCTTGCTTTTCTCTTCTACTCCACTAGAGAGCCCATGGTTTATAGAGTACTGGCTCCTCTCTTAATCCAGCTCACTTGGTTCTTGTAAAGGATTGAGCCCTGTGCTCAGTCCTGCGGGACTATGAGGGAGCCCCGCCCTCTCGCCTCACAGAACTTTTTCATTTTCTATTAACAAAAATATTGACTCCAGTTACATGATGCCACGGACAGCTCATCTGTGCCATGCTCCTGGTTGACTGGGGTTGAATACTGAGCCTGGGTTGCTCCCCACTACTACATTGACCTTGGTTTGTCCTCATCAGCCACACCTGTCCGTCATCGCTTAGGTTTCTCCCCATTCGACCACCCTATCTCTCATCAGCTCAACAGTACTAACATCCATCCTGACCCAAAGGTAAACTATCCGTTCACTCTCATGCCAACCATCTGGTCTTTGCTCTGTCTTGTTTGTCTGTCCACCTGTCTGCAGCACTGACTCTGCCTGCTTTCTGTACCCCTGATGCTTTATCTGGCTCATGCCACGACGAGCACATGGCTTCCACATCACGCTGCCCTTACTCTGGACTGCTCACACACAGAGACACAAACTGAGTTAACCTCCTTAATCACAGAGACAAAACTGTGTCTAGAAAATGATATCATTCGATGAGAACTGTATCTCTGACCCCAGTAGGACACATGGTTAAATTTTTAGTCATTCAGAAATTTTAACTATTCATGTGACACTTCTAGTCGAAAACACATGTTCAGGCCTACATGTTAAATTAATGGATGGTTTCCCACAGGTTTTGATGTTCCGGGATGAATTATTGCATGAGCGAAATGGAGCTGAAACTCAAGGGACTGAGCACACAAAGGGCGCATTGGTTAGTTGGGCAGGGAATTAGTTTAGCATTCATTATGGGCTCATATATGTGCTTAATATACTTAATATACTAATGTGCTTTATATTCATAACCTACAATATTCATTTTTATTTGACACCGATTGGGACCAGGATCCACATTAAAGTCCCTTTTAATCAAGTCACGGTGCCTTAAAAGCATAGCTATACATTTTTGTCACTCACTCAAGGCCTATAAATAGTAATTTACAAGGATGTGCCAAACAGCACAAGACCAAGAGCGTGAAATGCAAAAAAACACAAAATCTTCACCATAAAATGAAATGATCAATCACCAACCATGCATTCACACCCCCTCAAAAGAACGATTCATGGCGCTTCTCATAAACAGTAAAACACTAGACTAGACTAGACGAGACAAAAAATAATGTGACATGTTTTCACTCACAGAAAGTTAAGATTGACTGTGAGTCCTCATGCTCATTTTCAGGAATTGTACTAGGTGTCATGCTGGCAAGTGTTGCATGATATATTACAGGAATTTCTACTTTGGATTATGCTCACACAACCCTTTCGTGTTAAATTCACACGTAAAAGTGCATGTGTGAAAGGGGGTATAATAATATGAAGAATAGGCTTCGGTCCTTTTTTCTCATTCACACCATTTCATCCCTTTGTAAATGTATGTGTGGTAGATGGCTGTATGGTCGCAAAACAGCTTGGTACTATGAAGGGGGCCCTTGGAACTGCCATGGTCCCAGGACCTTGTGTGGACATTAGTGACCTTATTTAAAATTATACATATTTAACATGGCTCACAGGGATCTTGGACACACACACATATACAAACCTGTACACATTCACACAAACATGCATGTGTGAACTGCGAAGTCGCTGAAATGAAAGTCTCTGAACAGTCTTCCTATGTCACATATCGTTCAGTATCACTGATGTGCAGGTAGCCGATGTAAATTGCATGCATGCTCTTGTTTATCTCCACCTGCAGCCCTGAATCTGTCGGCTGCATTCTCCATTACTGACAGCTCCCTCTGCAACATGTGCAGCTTTAATGGATACAGCGCAAGCTCTGTGACAAATGCAGTGTGTAATGTCTGCATTCCATTACTTCAGAACTTTCCACATTCACGGCAGACTTGTATTAAAAACATTTAATTCATTAATTCATTAATTCATTAATTCTATGTAACAGCTTAGAGACAAAAAAGACATGTGAACATTTGCTGAAAAAGCCTCCTGGCTTCAAGGCCAAGGTGTTACAAAACCAGATTTCCAGACTGTTTAATTGCAACTGCTGAAAAAAGAATAGAAGTGTGCATGAAAGAAGTATATATTTTTATTATATGTTTCATTTAAAGGTGTGACACAGTGCTGCAGTGAGTAGTGTTGTAGTGGAGTCTCTATGTTCTCAATGAGGATATCTGCTGGATGAATATATCACCTTATGTTTCAGCTGTTTTACCAATCACAGTCTCAGCAACAATCTGATTGGTCCCCAAACAGCTCATCTGCAGCATGTGCATCCCTGTTTTTGTTTGCACCACGCTGGAATTTCAGATTTGTGTTTAAATTAAAATTGTACTTATTCTTATAATGTCAGTCATAAAAAGCAGACGTTCATGATACATTTCTTATGGCCATTCATTACTGAAACTGCAATTAAGTTCAAGCCTCTGCTTAATCCAAGATCGGAAATGTGGTTTTATTTGCTCAACCACCATGTATGTTCTTATCTTGGTCAGTGAGCAAATCCTTCCAATGCAGTGCAATGGAGTCTAAAATTATATTACTAATCAATTTTAATCATTGATGAATTAGCAATTAAAAAAAAGAACTATAAATGAAATATTGTGTGCATAATAGCCCAGAAGGTCCTAAATATTCCTCATATAGATTAGGACATCCATATGAAAGAACAGAAAGAAATTGGATTCTCTTCTCACCTTCTCACATAATGAGCACATTGTCTTCTTCCAGCACTCTCATTGTTATAGCAGGGTTAAAGCTGGGGCACTCATGCCGGGGGGCAAGATCTATACTCCCGAAGCCAAGAGACCCTATTCTATAGCCTAGTAGTCAATGTCTTCATTTCTCAAGGAGGATTTATCAAGAATCACTAGAGCCTGAACTGTTAAAGTAAGACATGTAAAGGAAATAAAAGACAAAGTGAATCTGAATTTTTTTTTTAATTTATTATTATAAACTTATTTATCCCACATCCAGGGATCAAATAAAATTAATACAATGATGTATCACACATCAAATAAAATTCATACAAATATATCAAGTATAAATAAACATAAATTAAATATCCATATATGTTTTTGATTTGTTTTTTGTTGAATTTATGTAATTTATTCCGTTTTTATTTGTTTACTTATTCCGTTTTTATTTAATGTATAAGTGATCCCGCTTTGTTTATATCATATGGAAGCTGGCTCATATGTGTGTGTGTTTTACCATAAATATTTGCTCATTTGTCTTTAAAGAAAGTAACATTTATTTGATATCAGATCAGTTTACATGATATAATGCACAAATTATTGTTTTTTTTTTATTTACTATTTGATGCTGAAAAACATTTTAGGTCATCCACAAACTTCTTTTATTTTTGCTTATTAAACAGTTGTGCACAGAAATCTGAAGACTCTGGGTGTCTCAAGTGCAGCAAGCTTCTTATTGTTCACCCAACAACAGAGTTTAAGCACTAGTAATGTCAACCTTATCTAGGAGCCCAAAAACAGAATGTGTCTGTTGAGATTATGTGACAAGTGAGTTATGAGAACCTCTGACCAAACTAAGTTGTTTGAGCAGAAGGAATTGTAATTGTAACTCAAGAAAAGCATTAAAATAAGTAACAGCTCTGGAAAAAATTAAGAGACCACTGCAAAAATGTTCAGTTTCTCAGGATTTATCTTTTATAGTATTGAACTGAACAACTTTGCCTTAGTTTTTAATGACTGCTCAATTGTAGAAATATACTTAGTACTTATTTAGTATTTATTTAGTATTTAGTACTTATTTAGTAGTATGTCGTTTTGTACCATTAAATCCAGGAGCAAAGCACACTTTATATTCATATATCGATATTTATATAGAATAAATAAGAATATAAAATGTACAAGATATTTTTATGAGTAAGATGTAGAAGGTGAGGATTTGCCTTAGTTTTGCTGCTGACAGTATTTCTCCTAATTTCCAATTTAAAAAATTGTGTTCACAGAACTTGAACAATTCAAAGAAAAGAAATCTCCTGTTTGCTCTTAAAAAAAATGACAATAATTACCTTTGATGAACTTCTAGTTGTGTTTTGCCATCTAACTGGTCACATTGCTAGAGGAGAGTGCTGATAAAGATGTGATTCAGATGATCACTAATCAGTACTTCATAAAGTACAATGAGGTGCTTCTGTATAAATTTAACAGACACTGGCATGGAATCATACCTATAGAGGTCCTGATTTAAAAATAAAGATGTTTATGAGAAGATAGTGAAGGTTAGGATTTGCTGAAGACAAGATTGAATAGTGCAACATGAAATGTTCAAGTACTGCAGGGAGAGTGCAAACATGGGTAAGTATTTATAAGTTCAATAAATTGACAGAGACGGGAAAGATATTTTTTCTGAAATGAAAGTCTCTGAACAGTCTTCCTAGGCCACACACCGTTCAGCATCACTGATGTGCAGGTAGCTGATTTTTCCTGAGCCTGCTGCAAGTATGGAGACTCCAATATCCATATTGAAAGGGAAGAAGGATAAACAGTCTGTGGATGTCCTTGAAGATGTTTTTCACCACCTACAGACAACTCTGCTGATGAACGGCATCATTGGTGGGAAGCTGGCATCAGGTGATGTGTAGCCCAGACTTGACAACCCGTAGTGCAGGACCTTCCAGTCCGTGGCATAAATGCCCTTGTACCACACCAAGATGCAGTTTGTCAGGATGTTCATGAAGGCAGAAGCGTTGAGGGTCTAAATCAAGTCTTCAAAGATGTGGATCCCCGGGAACCTAAAGCTGGCCACTTCAGTTTCCTTGATTTGTATGGGGGTGTTTTTATATGGGGGAGACCATGCCAACCATTATGGTATTGTCTGGAGTTTGGTTTTGTCCAGATGGGTGGAGATGGCAGCCCTCTCTTGATATGTGTAGCTGGTAGGCAAACTGGTGTAGGTCAAGGCTTGGGGAGTACGTTTTTGGGTGGGTTTGACCAGTCTCTCAAAACACTTGGTGATGATGTGTGTAAAAAAACAATGGGGCAACTGTCATTTAGATTGGTGGCAGCACTGGGGCAATGGTGACTGTCTTGAAGTGTGTTGGAAAAATATCCTGGCCAGAGACAAATTAAAGAGATACATATAAAGACCCTGGCTACTTGTATTGCAAATGCTTTGAGCACTGGTATGCTGTCAGGGCCTGCAGCCTTCCACACATTCCTCATGCTCAAAGTAGAGGAAACATCAGAGGTGGAGAATGTTGGAGGCTGATCTCCTAGTGGGAAGTGTTCCTTGGTGGCTGGTTCCATGTTGTGACAGTCAAAGTGAGTGTAGAAGATGCTGAGTTTCTCAGGGACGGAGACATTGATGGATGGGTGGGTAGGCCATATGTGCCAGAGTTGGAGAAGTTCCCTTTCAGACAAAAGTTTTTAGGCATATTATGCCATTTTTGAGGTTTGCCCTGGTTACGCTATAAGCCACTGAGTCACCAGACTTTAAGGCAACATCCTGTCGCTTAAGAAGTAGAAGATGAGTCCATCATTCATCCAGTCATTCTGGTTGGTAAATATTTTGATTGCTTGTGAGATGTGACACTGGGAGCAGGTGGCCTAGTGGTTAGGGCGTTGCTCCTGCAGTCAGAAGGCTGTAGGTTGCTAGCATCATTACTGAAGTATACTTGAGCAAGGTACTGTCCCCAGACGCTGCTCCCTGGGCACCTTGAGTATTCTTGGGTTTTTTTTCTTCTTTCATTTAAGTTTATTTTTTCTACACTCCGATCTCCGGTTGACAAGCTCCTACATCATAGAACTTATAGAATAATATTTCAACTTTTTAAACATGTCAATGTGGAAATGTGATGTGCTATGTGCCTATATCATCTTTAAATAATTATGTAATATGAATCAAATATATAACAGAAAGACAATAATAATGTTTAAAGAACTAAAATATATGCTCAATAAATTTTTACACAACCAAGATTTTGACATTCAGCCATAATGGCTGGTGGAACCAAGACAGTAACTTCAGTAATGAAACTTCAGACTTTTGAAATTTGGAAAAAGTGTGCTGTGGATGAATCGAGCCCCATGGCAAGCTGTACGAGAACTATTTAATTAAAGTATTCTTCTCGGCCCAAAATAACTCAGAGGTCACATGGTCAGGCCTGAAATAGATTTTAATTGCCATAAACCACAGAAGAGTTACAACAGAGAAGTTCAGTGCTTTCTCTATTATGTTCATTCTACTGTCTGGCTTAACTGCCCAAACTGACAGGAATGGAAGGGGAGGGCCACAGACACAGTGAAGAAATTAAAATGGGGAAAGGAAAAGGAAGAAGCTGAAAGAGTTGATGTAGTGGGGTGAGCTATTCCAGAGGAAGTGCCTATGATACTGCCTCATTTTGTTCTGTTCAGTTCAGAGACAGATGTCAGGAAGGGCCTTATATTGGAAATGAAAACACATCCACATTAAACGAGCCACACACTTGCATTCACAGCCGGAGCCGCAACAGACAATGGCTATACTACACAGCAAAATTCCAGATCTAACAAACCTCATCCACCTAAACAAGGAAGTCAGGAACTTATATACATTAGTGGTAAATGTGGCTGTTAGAGTCTGAAATAATCTGGAAATGGTTGAAACAGCCCTGCCCTTGATGAACCATTGTTGGTTTAGTAAATAAGATGTAAGTAAGTAGAAAGAACCTGTCTAATGAGCCTCCACGTTTCTTAATCTCCCTTGGTATCCACTGTCGATCAAAGGGGAATGGGTTCCAATTCTGAACCTTGGTTCTTCCCATGTTTTTTTTTTTTCCAGCTTTAGGGAGTTTTTCCCAAAATTGAATTGGACTGAATGCATTCAAGGAAATGTCATATACATTAAACATGAAACATTCAGGTTAAGAACAGTTCAGGGACATATATTTTTATCAGTGTAAAGACAGACTGTTCTAGGTAACACCAGGGTAACTATGGTTACTTAAAAAGTATAATGAACTAAACTACTGAAATTGTCAGATTTTTTTTTACAAAATACTAAGAGTAAGACTAGCCTGAAAAGAGTCACTGTGTGTAATAACTATTTCAGAACAGTCCACCAATTAAAAATATTCAGCCAAGAGTATTCAGAATGACACATTCATTAATACATGCAATATTTGAGGACTTGTCAGTGCAAACCATAGCTGTTTAAAACGATACACTTTAAGAAGCATATTTTTGCTTTATCATAATATCAATGGGGCCTGGGGTGGTATGGATATGGGAATGGGTGAGGTGGGTTTCTTCCCTCCCTGCTCCTCTCTTAGGACTATGGGCACTATTGTGGAATTCTTAACCATTATTCACCATTATTGAGGTCTTAAAAAGGCATTAGCAAGCATCACTTCATTTGATTTAAAAAGTTCAAACAAGTTATAGTTATTTAAATGTTTCGTTTAATTGTATTTATTGTACTGTAACTGTATAGACAGAGAAATACCTTACACAACCAAACCCATCGAGAAGTCTGGATAAGAAGACGATGATTCAGCTTCTTAACCAGCCACTTTATTCTCAGATCTATTTTCTCTTAAAATTAATTATTTCTCATGAATTGTTTATCCACTGATGTGCTTCCCTTCCAATTACAGTAGTTCAAAGGAGCACAATGCCCTGCTTCAGTCATTCTTGCAGAAATGGGACAAAATTACAGTTTCCAAAGAGGGACTTCTCCAGCAGAAACCTCCAAGCAATCTCAGGCCATTTTCATTTCAAAAGAAAGAGGCAGTAGCATTGTTTCAATCAATCAGCACTTGAGCACACTGAAAAATGAGTAATCTGATTTGACTGTTCTGAATATGGAGAATCAGTTTTTAATGTTCCGGGTGAGCTGAGGCTATGAATGTCATATTACACAAACTGCAAATGTGAGTCATGGTGATTTGGCTAATTCTGAAAGCGTAAAAATGTTCTGGTTCCCACGTTTTGCTTTTGACAAAAATATATTGCTGTAAAACAAGCTTGTATTTAATTGTTTCTTCTAAGAGAACACCTGCCTAGCAAGCCAGCTGCTTTAGCCAGGCCTGAAGTCATTCCCAAAGAAAATGACAGAGACTACCAGAGATGATAGCAATTATGAGTCTTCAAGATTCGACAGCTAGCCTTTTGCATGATTACTGGTTTTCCATATCCCACGCACCCACTGCATCATGCTTCCGCTTAGCCTTGCTATCTGGAAAGACTGGAGCACAGCTAGGCCACCCAGAGTTATATGAGAAATAATGAATTATTTTGCTACAGTGTATGAGCATTTGGTGCACCCTTGAAATGGTTCTTCATGGGTTCTCTTGTAATAGCAGCAATCAAGTGAATATATGTAAAAACTTGTTCTTTGTAATGACTATCTTGTTGCATAAGCTTCTTTAAGCTTTGACTGTTATGTGCCAAAGAGACTTTCCTGGTACTTTACAGAACCACTGAGTTTAACTGAAACAAACTCAGTAAAAAAGATGGACTGGAATGTCTGGAACCCAACAGCATTCAGTTTAATCTAACCAATATTGATGAACTGATCCATTAGTCGAAACATAATAATTTAGAAGAAAAAACTTTTTTTCTACTTTTGTGTTGATAGTAACACCAATATTGGACAAAATGCCCCTGCCCCATGCCAGTTGATCCCAGGATAGGCTCTGGGTACCCGTAACCCTGGTAAGGATTTAGTGGTTACATAAAACGAATGAATGAACGAACGAATGAATGAACTTTACAGAGTGTTTTTAAAGGTTATCAATAACTTGGCATCTGCTGGAAAAATTCAGTTGCTGAACGTGAACCTCCTTGTACTCGTCAAATTACTTTCTCTTGTTTGTTCTTATGGAATTTAGCTTATTGTAAAAATGGCGGTGTGTAATCAGTCCCACACTGTCCCACAAGGAGGGATTAACAGAGATTAGCGACTGTTTGCATTGGGGAGGATCATAATTAAGAAAGCCCTTGAGAGTTAATCTGACTTTTAAGTAATTGGACATTTTCATTTACGGCCACCATTCCCTTCGCCAGCTTGAGCAAACAGATAAGGATCTAATCTTGTCCTTTCGTGAGTAATAAGAAACGTTTCGAGGGTGAGGGCAGGCTTATCCGTGCAGCAAGACTGAAAGATGTAGTGTATGTAGGTCAGATTCAGCTAAATGTGAATGTGGGAAGTGAGCACTCAAAGTTTTGTGTGTGAGCACCAGGCGCCTGGGGGGCCGCAGGAGTTACAAAAGTGTCTCTGACGGCCCACAGGCGTCACACACCTGTAAGATGATATGATATCCTTGTCTGCTCCACTCAGTTCTACTCCACTCACAGCGGTAGCATAGAACATTCGAGTGTGAATTCTAAGTGTGACTGAATAAAAAATCATCCTAGTGTCTCTGTGGTCTTCTTTTAGATAGCCAGCTCACACACACTCAAAAACATAATCCGTATTAAAAATGCAACTAATCACTAAGGACCCTTCTAATGCAAAGACTGTGGTCTTTTTTTATTTTTCTCTCTTTCTCTTCTACCCTGTCAACTTTCACCATTTCTCTTTTCGTGTCTTCTCCTCTTTCTCTCTCTTTCTATCCGTCTATCATTGCTCACCAGCCTCTTTTTCACCATTTCCTCTGGCTTTTCTTTCTCTCTGATTCCTTTTCCTTTAACTCCATGTTTCTTCACCTCTTCAGTGCCAGGTTCTTCCTAAGCCTCTGTATTTTTCTCCCTCCCTGTCTCTGTCTGTCTGATATTCTGCTGTTTTACTCTCCTCGGCAGGCTCTTCTGCCTACACGCTACAGCATGCAGTCGCTAAACCAGTCTGTTATGGACCAATCAAATAAACCGGAGGAGTCTGAATTTAAAAAATCAAACATTCTTTAACTTACAAGAAATAAATCAGCAGCAACTCAACACAAAGCAAACAT
>JBBPDE010001990.1:0-11737 GCA_037974605.1 Nannopetersius ansorgii | reverse complement strand
TGGAATCATCTGCTCCTGGTTCTTCACTGGTTCAGGACTTCAGTTAGATGCTCTTTGTTCTACTTGAATGATTCATATGTAGGTCACTGTGTGTCTTAACCAACAGAAACATTCCTCTGAAACAGGTCAGGTTCAGGGACTGGACTGGAAATGAAAGGCTCTGAAGGTCCCTCAGGAAGCCTGGAGAACTGTTCCTCAAGAACACATTAAAATACAAGAAAGAAATTTTAATAAATGGAAGGTGGCTCAAGACTTCTGCACAGTCTGTACATCTCGACACGCTATTTGGATATTTCTTCATTAATGAACACTAAAAATTAGGCCTCATTGTTTCTGTTGGTTTTTCCTAAGGAGAAAATGTCACTGTACTAATCAGTTGTAAGAAGTATTTTTATGTGAAATGTGTTTGTGTCTCTGCAGCGGATAACCTGTGTAATGTAGTGGAGCACGGCTGTGAGTACCAGTGTGTCAGTACTCCAGGATCATATCACTGCATCTGCCCTGAAGGTCACATTCTGCAGGAGGATGGGAAGAGCTGTGGAAGTGAGTGCTAAACACTTTAACCTCAACCTTGATTAGACCTTGAGTAACCTTACGAATAACACAGAAGTCAAGAGGAGCGTTTCTTTAAAGCTGTTAATCGTATTTCTTCCAACAGGGATCACAGGCTTCGCAAGGCCCATCACATATTTCCAATTTACAGCTCACAATATTTTCTGATTTTAGGAGGCTACATGCAGCAGTAAATGAGAATTTACCCTACCATATGCAGGAAGATAGTGTGGGCCTGTATCGTGGGAAAACCATGAAGCTTTAACATTGTTAAATCTCTTTTTTTTTATATAAAAGAGATTTAACAATGTTAAAGCTTCACACTTTGTGTACTTTGTAAGTACATATAATTATTGGAACTGTATCAGCCTTAGTTGGTTATTACTATTATTGTTGTTATTGTTGTTGTTGTTATTATTATTATTACTATAATTACTATTATTATTAGGCCAAAGTATGGTAGGGTAATTGGTAATAACCTCGGAAAAAATCATGAGCGTAAGCAGTATGTAGTTGAAATCAATGCTATTTTTATTCATAAAAAGGTTATGGGATGCCTTTTATCCAGTGCAGTGTTTTAGCCAACTCCACTCAGCATCGTTTTACTGTAATTCATTCACATTCAAGTCAACAACATTTTGTGATCTCTTCATTTATCACACACACACTTCCTTTCCTTTCCAGGCTGCAGGTCAAGCAACATTGACCTGGTGCTCGTAATCGATGGCTCTAAGAGCGTTCGGCCCCAGAACTTTGAGCTCGTCAAGCAATTCGTCAACCAGGTCGTTGACCAGCTGGATATTACAGGTCACGGGACACGCGTGGGTCTGGTTCAGTACTCGAGTAGGGTGAGGACCGAGTTTCCACTGGGCATGTACAAGAGCAAGGAAGAGATAAAGGCGGCCGTGATGAAGGTGGAGTACATGGAGAAGGGAACCATGACTGGTCTGGCCCTGAAACACATGGTCGAGAACAGCTTCTCTGAGGCAGAGGGCGCCCGTGCTGCCTCCAGGAACATCCCCCGCGTCGGGCTGGTGTTTACTGATGGACGTTCTCAGGATGACATTACAGAGTGGGCCAAGAAGGCCAAGGATGCAGGTGAGCCTGGGCGGGCCAAAATGACATGAATCAACTACATGTTCATGTCACAAACTAACTAAACTATCATAGACTTCACAAAAAGAAAACTTCTGCTTTGTGTTTCATCTGAGATTTCTTCTCTGGTAGAATCTTAAGGTGCTTTTCCACAGGTCTATAGGAACTATGCTGTATCTAAACTGTACTGTTATGGCAATAGTCAAGTTGTTTCAGTTTCTGGTGTTCCAGTGTATCTCAGTCCAGTTTCTGACTCAATTCTGTCCACAGTTTATGGCCGGTCGTCCCAAAAACCATGTCTATAGAATCAAACCAGCGGAAAGTTTTTCTTCCAGAGCCGCTTTTGTTACTTTGGTCTTTTGTTATTTATTGTCTTGCTTGGAGTTTTTAGTTTTTTTCTCTGCGTTTTTTTATCCGTGTGATGATAACTGAACCCAGATAATGTCATTGATCACTTTCACGTTTCTCACAGAGTTAAAGATAAATTTGTCGCAGAAACTGAAAACAGACTGTTGAGCTTGAACTTTATCCACTTCTCAGGTGTTAGTTTGTCTCTCCATTGCTGTTTTTTTGTGTGGAAAGTGTCCTCTTTCCATGTGATGACATTTCAACCAATCAGAAAGCAGTGATGCAGTCAGCTCGGCTGCTGCCCACTGTCAGCCCTGCTGTCGAGCAGCTCAGGTTCGGATCACTTTATTAGTTATGGAAAACATTCGTTATCAGTACGGCTTCTAGCAGATTTTAATTTTAAGTCTGGGTTTTCTGGTATAAAAAACATGTCTTTGTGGACTAGAAAGCACAGATGTTCATCACTTCGGATAAGAGCTTCTGCCAAATGTTCTAAATGTGATTTGTAGTCAGAATTAATAGGGATTGAGCTAGAAACTATACTGTCTGGATGACTGGTTTGAGGCTTTAATCCACCAGGCTCCTAAACTCTGTCACAAAGAAAACAAACCATGAGATCGTTACTCTAATAATATGAAACTGTATAGCGTTGGAGGGGCCAAAAATTTATCATTGTAAGAGGGTTAAAAATCTTTACAATGAACTGCATAACATTGGAGAGAGTGGTCATTGTCAAAATTATATTTGATTAAAGCTCAAAAATCTCAGTAAATTGCATAACATTGCTTTTGGTCTGTCTTTAGAAGAAAACAGGTCATATATGTTACAACCATGTTGTTTTATAGGCGTCACTATGTATGCTGTTGGTGTGGGCAAAGCTGTGGAGGATGAGCTGAGAATGATCGCCTCTGAACCTCTGGAGAAACACTTCTTCTACTCCGCAGACTTCACGGCCATCAGCCAGATTGCAGAGAACCTCAAACTCAACGTCTGTGCAGGTACCACTATGAAACACAATGTACTTGTGCTTATCTTAAGTACTACCTTAGTTTACCCCTGAAAACACACCAAACCCCTTCATTTGAATTGAGTGGCCATGAATTTGTGAAACTGAGCCCTTAATTTGACCTTCAGGCATGAGTGTGAAACCCCTTAATCTTAAATTGAATGCATTACTTCAGGAGGTTCTATTAATTAAGGGGCAAATTTGAAAAAGTAAGGAGAAAATTCAGTAGGTTTACCCCTGAATCAGCCTTAATTGGTAAAATAAAAACATCAAATTTGCCAAACTAGGCCTGAGATTAGACCACTAGGCTGCAGGGGACAGGTTTCAATTTGGAGAGCCTGATAAATTATTCTCTGGCGCCATCTAGAGGATCTCAGTATCTCACACTATCAGTCCACTGAATATGGATCCTCATGCAGAGTTGTTGAATCATCTTCCCAGTATCAGATCTATCTGACTTCTCCTTCTGTACTTTCCCTCTGTTCTGCTTTCAGAAGAAAGTCAGGGTGAGATTGAGGTGAAGGACCCATGTGCCTGTGAAAGCCTTGTGGAGTTCCAGCAGGCGACTATGACCACTCTCAACCAGCTTAACCAGAAGCATATCCTTTACAGCTCTGTCTTTAACCAACCGACACACTCTTAGATTTTCTAGTCGGGTCAAGTAGGTTTATTGTCATTTCAACCATATAAACACACACACAGTACACAGTGAAACAAAACAACCTTCCTCCAGGATCACTGTGTAACACAACAACAAAAACAAAACAAAACAAAATATATAGAGTGTGCAATAAAAACACAAAAGCAAAAAACAAACCAGACAAGACAGCAATAGTAACAATAATAAAGTAACAATAGTTACAGTACTAGTCTGAATTAATGCAGTATCATAGCCGATACTGTATCAGAGTTTTGTGTGCACAATATAAGTAGACAGTAATACATATAATTGTGCAAATATATCAGAAACAGGACATAAAATGTGAAGTGTAATATACAGAGGGGTATTTATAGGGGCAATTACAGCTGTTTAATTAAGGCAGAAAGTGTAGGGAAGTTCAGGGAAGGGGTGTGTTGGTTGTGTGGGTGGGGTGTACAGTTTACATTTTATACACTATTAACTGCATAATAGTGCAAAAAATATTGCTAATTATTAGGTATCACTACCATGTATCTACATCCCCTGTCTATTTATTAGATATAATGACCACATTTATGCTTTTTGATATATTTGTGCAACACACACATATACTAACATACCATGTCAGTGTCTCTACTGTGCTCAGAATGATCCACCACCCAAATAATACATTCTTACTAATAGTCTTGTGGGAGTCCTGAGTATTGATGGAGCATGTAAAGGGAGTTTAACAGTTGATTCAGAGAAGCAGATGGACTACAGTCTGTCAATGTAAACACCGGAGCAGAAAACATATACACTGAGCACAGATCCAAGGAAGGAGTACCTAATAAAGTGACACAAATGTTTAAAAAAACAGTGAAAACTAAGTAAATACCATCTACAGAGAACACATTTAATATTTCTCTGTACATTTTAGCATACAAATCCAAAATATTAGTTTTACAGAAAAAATATATATAAAAAATGTAAAATATAGAAATGTGCCATAACGTTCGGATTAAAATGCATTTGTTTAAGTGTCTTCTCTACAGGTGATGTGAACTTACTAAGTATATCATTTGAATGGAGCCCTTAAACTTTTGCATATGACTGTTTATTTATATAAAAACAGGTACAAATGTTTTAAACAGTTGTGTACAGAATGAGACTGCAGTGTGTCTGAGAGTATGATGTCTAACAGACTGGCCTCTTTGCTGTGGAACCGCATCTTCAATGGCTCTTTGTTAATCAGTCTCTCATTCTGACATCCATCTGGCCTTAAAAGAGCACTTTGTTCTGCTGCGGAGCATAGAACAGTTGTCTCAGTGATGGCAGATGAGCTTTATATACTGTTTCAAAGATAATTGATTAGTTTTGGTCTTTATAGTCTTTATTTTTCTAAAATGTCAAAGTGAAACATAATGTTACTGTCTTCAGAAGCTGCTATCATGCCTGACCAGATGTGCTGGTGTAGCTCAGTATGCACACACTGTTTAATTAAAGGGCCTATATCCATTTTTTGTTGTATTTTAGTAAAGTGAATTTTAAGTGATGTTTGCAAGAATCAAAATCTGAAAACTTTATTGATGCTGGAGGAAATTATGTTAGGGCTGCCCAGAGACACAGAGGCAAGAACAATATGCAATACAAAGTAAACAAAGTAAAGATAAAATATACAATATGTTATATATACAAAATGCTGGGGTATAAATACTATACGTAAAGTTTTTATGTACCAGAAATAGAATGTAATCCAACCCAGTTGGTTGCACTGTTTTGTACCTCATTTTAAAAAAAAGTCCAGAGTGCAACACTACTTATAACTTCAGTGTGAACGGCTTGATGTATGTTTACTAAGAGTTCACTAACTGCTGATGGGTTTTAAAGGCACAGTGAACCAGAAACTATAAACAAGCCAGAAACAAGTGAGAAATGAAGTACAGAGAAGAAGAGATAGTGGTGTTAATGATTACATTATTTCCCACTAAAACGTTAATGGAAAGATTTCATGCATTTTAGCCGTTATTATGGACGCACCGCAGAATATTTGGTTATTCTCTTCTTTCAGCATGAGTTCGAGGCTCGCAAAAACACATCTGTTAGACTCTACCGCCTTTACAAAAGAAAAATTCATGCAAATCCAGCCACAGCTGACTGCTCAAACTAGTAAATTCAGTGGAATATGTTGTCAGATGAACCTGCAATTTCTCTGCTCACTTTCTACGTGATCTTTTATTCATTTCTCCACTCGCACGTTCCATAAACTCCTCTTTTAAGATTGTGTGCCAGAACTTCCTCAAAACTGGAACAGAAATCTTAATAATAAAGTAAAATAAACCACATATTATTTGCTCATTAATCTCATAGGAAGTCAGGATTCAGTGAAAAGTCATGCATGAGTTGCAGTAACTGCAGTAACTGGAAGCTTGATAGCATGTAGATATTTTATCCAGAGTGAGAACATCCAGATCACCCTGAGAGAAACAAATGGTCAGGATCCAATTTTATCATCCACTATATGGGCTGCAGGATTTTGTTCCAGCAGCAGCAATACACAAAATATAAACACATGCAAAATATACAATAAAAGGACAAAAAATTTACAGTGGCACAGCACCATCAGGTGAGTTTGTCGCTTTTGTAAGATCCATGATGTGTCTGAGTCAATATGCTTTTTTTTTCATTTATACAAACAAAAGGAAGTAAAACAAAAAACATGTCTTAAAAAACTGTTTACACTTTAAATGTATTGGAAATTGGGTATAAATGTTGTTTAATTTATGAAATTACCAAAATTTGGCAAATTGTATAGATATCTGGTGTACACTATATATACATACCTATATACACACAGACACTTCATATACATATATATATATATCCTATATATTTTTTATTAGTATGTTACTGTATGTTAACAGACCACGCCATGTCATCTTTCATATTTCATTTTCTGTCCTTAACTTTTTGTTACTGTCAGCAATGACTGTGCGATTGGAGAAGCTGGAGAATCAACTGCTCACACGGAAATGAGACTGCCACCTCCTGCAAGCCTGTGGGCTTTCGGCTCTTAGCTCCCGTCGGGGGGCACTCAAGTGACGGCCTAGACTGGCCCCAAAAAGAGTTCTACCAAAACTGACGTTCTATTGGTGCAGAACATGCAAATAGACCATCTCTCAATTCGGAATCACTGTGCGTGACCAGACAGAAAGGGGGCTCCCACACCGCACGTGGTCATCATTGTACCCTATTTATACTTGATCTGCTTTATATGGTTATGAGAGAAATATTTATGGCAAAGCTTGTATCAGCATTTGGTAAGGATATATATTTTTACCTCCATGGAACTCATTAATGTAACGTTTTTTGTTTTTTTTGTAGAAGGTGTTCTCGCCATCAGTATTGACACAAGTTGTACATTAAATACCTCTGCTCTCTTTATGTTTGGGCATAAATAACAGTTTAGAGACAGTTTCAATCCAAATCGTCCTCAAAGTAGACTACAGAGTCTGAGTCATCCACTTTACAGTAAACTATAATGAGGCCAAAGAAGTTTTTGCCATCGCTTGAGTACCCTGACAGCACTGTGATGGCGTAGAGTGGACTGCATATATAGAAATGAGAGACAGGGTTTGGAATGAGAAAGGAACCAGATCCATCTGCAGTAGTTTTAGCAGTCTAGTCCTTGGCTGAATGGGACTTTCAATTAAAAAAAACACAAAAATGTTTCTCATTTGAGAATATCTACCTAAAGTAGCCTCACCAATGTTTTGTTTTCAGTCGTGCAAAAGTGCCATGTGTTTTTTTTAAAATACCTTCTGTCTTGTTTTTGTGCTTTTGTATGTTTTTCTAATAATCATTTTGTAATGTTTGAGGATTCTGTATATTCTTCCACCAGATGAAATAAAACTTTCCTTTTCAAAGCCCAGGTGTCAGTGGATGCATGCCTCCTTTCAGGACCACCTTCATGAACCAGCATTAAAACGAGTTTCTATGCCTGTTTCATTGTCTAGATGTAATTAAAGAGAAGACACAGGTTCCTTGTTTAATTCTTGTCTACACTGTTCTTGTTCAGAGGAGACGCTCCCAGTTTGAGACATTTGTGAGAAGGTGGAGGGGTCAAAACTATACCCTTGCTTTAAAAGGAGCTCAGATAAAGACTTTAAAGATAATAGATAATAGAGAGTGAGGAGTACTGAATAATACAGCCTCATTCAAATATACATTTCCTTCAAGTCTGTGTCCAGGTTTTTATCTGTAAAGCCCAGAAAAATGCTTTGTTTTATAAATCTTTTATTTTCACTGGGAGTCCACTTCCCTAAGAATTAGTCCAAATCAGACCAAAAAATTCTGGTATACATGCACTCATAAAAAGATAAAGGATTGACAAATTAAATAAATCACAGAGATAACTAATATCCAAATTGAACCTCTGTAACACTTGCTTAACAGGATATATTCTCTGCAGAGTATTAAAAGAAACTTCCTTAACTTTATTACCTATACAGTATTTTTCAGATCAAGTCCATATTTTATTCCACCATATAAAACTATTCAATGACACTCCAAAGGGAAATATGAATCCCTCTAATAATATTTCTTATATGGTTTTTGGTACAGATATTTTCAACAATGTTTAGGTTACCTAAGAAAACTTGGTTGTCACTTGGATTCATTGGGAAATGAAAAAAAAGGCAAGGCCCCAAAGACCATACCATAATCCTTCGAAGTTACAGAAAAATCTCTAGCAATACATTCTTCATGAATTAGGGTTTCCCGCTAGAAGTACACATTGTCAAACCAGTTATCAGGGAAGAGTGATTTATTTTTGTATATAATGTACCAGTTGTTCCAAATATATAGTGGTTTATGTAGTGAAAACCTTTTCCAAGCAAGCAGTGCTTGTTTATGGAATTTTGCTCATTTTACAGGTAATTTATCAACACCATAGTCATATCTTAATATAAATAGTAAATCACCAATCTGGTCAAAGGCATATTTTGTAAAAGTATTCCATATGGATTCTTATGATTTCAACAGACTGATGAACCACTTAATTTTAAAGATATCATTTAGATTTTCAAAGCTTAGTGCTTTAAGCCTTCTGTTTGTCCCGCAATGCTGTATATGTGATGAACTAGGTTTAACAGATACTTCCGAGTTACGCTACTTGAAAAAACAAAATGGAAAATGAGCGCTTGGTTTCTGTTTTTTTACTTTTTGCATTTCAGAGCAAAATGGGAAATCGGAAAACGGCTCCCTATTCCTTCTTTGATTTTGTTTTTTCAGTATAGAAAAGAACCCTCTTTTTTGTTTTTTGTTTTTGAATGGAATGTTATTTTTTCAGAGCTGTACACTATAAAAAGACAAATGTTACTCACTGCCACCCTCTACAGCAGTGGCCCCCAACCCTCGGGCTGCACAGAAAAAAAAAAAAAAAACTTGTATGAAAATGCTGTTAATGAAGCTGCGAGTACATACTGGATTTACATTTATTATTATATTTTAAAGATACCCCATTATTATATTTTTAAAATATCAATTTTTATGCGTATCATTTATTTGTATAAATATGTATACGTATATTTATCTGCCACTGCTTAAAGGCCGGGCCGTGAAAATAGTTTCGGTCCATGACGAAATAAATGTTGGGGACCACTGCTCCACAGCACCTTTGATATAGTAAGCAACATTTACTAGCAGCATTTAGTAAAATTTCCATGAAAATATAGTAAGCAATAGTTTAGATATCTGGATATCTTGCCATTTATGTCACAAGTCCATTTTTTTTAAATGTCTCTGCTATAGTATCACTCCCACTTTGTAGACTACTGTGAGCTCCGGTATCATTGTTTCACATGGACTGCTTTAACTGATGCGCATTTCAAAGATTTAAGACTGTGCGTGTATTTTACTCTCTGGTGGGAAATGAATATCCCAGTGTGTGTAAAAAACGTAATGCAGTGTAGCTGCCGGTGCTGCTCAGTGTCGTAGCGTGCTCTTAGTGTGTTTGTGATTCTGTATTAAGTTGCTAATTATAACTTACTAGTGAGTTAACTTGACGTTTATTAAACAATTTCCATTGGTCTACATTTTCATCAGCCCACAGGCGAGAGACAATTGGTACAATAAACGAGAAGTTTCAGTGTGGAGTTTGGTGAGGCCTTCTTTGCATGGAGTGCTGCGTGTTTATAGTTCAGCCCCTCTTTCCGTCACTAGCACTAGCATAATATTTACTTGTGTGAAGTGTACGTTAGTTACTGACGGAGAAGGTTTCAAAATTAGAGGAGCGCATCCGGACTTTAACCTGGGATAGGAGATGAGAGTCAGGTGTGCTGCTATCCAGTTCGGGTGCCTTAGGGGAAGATTGCTCGTCCCAGACTCTGGCTGTAGAGCCCCCACAGCAGGGCAGTTGGGTTCATGCTTGATCTCTTTGGAAAGGTCTTCTGTGGAGAAAATAAAGACAAAGAAAATCAAGTTCCCTGTGTGTTGACTCACCTCCTTCCACTGCTCGTCACATAATTATATTTAATGTGTTCTGCACACATCTTATTAACGTTTTTAAAGCAGTATGTAGGAAGCAGGGAGTTGGCCCTGTGTTACCCTGTGTCTGTGTTACTCGTGTCCACATCTGTGTCTCTTTAAGTCGATCAGAGTTTGTTCAGTGTCTATGTGAACGTTCAGGCTGTTTCCTAAGACAAGAGTGTTTCTGTTGTTCACAAGCTCATCAATTATTTAAATGGGTAATTTTAATTACATAATTTTATACAATATAAAAAATGATATACAGCTGTCAGCAGGTAGTTCTAAAAGATACAAAGGGCCTGTTTAAGAACAGACCAGATGTTTCACCTTTCCATCTTTTCATTATTATTTTTAAAAACTGCAAAATCCACATGAGACAGGTGTTTATTTACAATATTGATGGGCCGTTGTGGGGCTTTCCCCTGTGCAGTTAAGATCGTGTCAACAATTAACACATTATTTTCTCCTTTAATTCACCTTTCTGTAAACACACAGCTCCCAATTGTAATTTTTGACCTTCTTCTTAAAAACATCAGTGGCTATTTCAGTGTTTCTGTTTCCTCACGCAATCAAAAGGTAACGTCCCGCGAGACAGAAATAAACATGCCAAAATAAAAACATGCAACATTTAATTGCCCTTAAATGTTTCGCTGGAGCCATTTATGTCATCTTGAACTTTTCTGACATTCTAATTAGTCCCTGGGATGCTTCGTGTTTTGAAAAACACGTATCTCTGGCTGGTCTGACCTTTTCTTGCCGAGTTCTTAATGAGAGCTTGAGGACTCCAAGCTCAGCCGCTCTTTTAGCCGGGACACGGTGGAGACTGAAATGTCAGAGGGTCCCTCTAGCCTCAGTTAATTACCCTGGAGGTGCTGCAGTCTGTCCTGGAGTGTTGTTCTCCATCGGTGGAAAAAGAAGGGCTTTTAATTATCCAACTGTAGAACATAAACACCATTACAGTAATTAAATGAAACCCAGAGAAGATGGATGGACTGATCTATAGACATGAACTTAGATTTAAGTTATTTTGACCATGGCTGAGGTTTTTTCTCCCAAATACAAACACATTCATCTGGTGACCCCAAGCTACCTTAGAAAGGTCATGCTATCCCAGAGAAAGATTTTCTTTCTCTGTTTCTTCTCTTTAACAATCACGTGGATCAAAACTGTCTGACCCTGGTATTTGAGACTTGAATTTGATCACTTAGATCACTAAAATGTCAGAGGTTATTCTGATTTATCTATAAGAAAAAAGTTTTTCTTTTGGACCTGAAGATCTGATGATCAGAGACAAATAAAAATCACAGCAGGGAGAGAAAATATCTCAAACTGGGATCAAGCTGAGATTAAAGGAAGCTCTTTCTCGGAGCTGCATTTAAGAAGTGGGAGAAAAATTAATTTTGATGTTAATCAGAATTAGAATCAGAAAAACTTTCCCGGAGGAAATTGTTCACATCACGACTGCACACTCAAGACAAGACATAATGCAGAGTAAAAAATAAAAATAAAAATAAAATAAAAGTAAAAAATACCTGAATATACAATAAGTATACTCAGACTAGAAATATATTAATAAAGGGGATAGTACA
>JBBPDE010001970.1:0-11738 GCA_037974605.1 Nannopetersius ansorgii | reverse complement strand
AGTGAGAGGGAATCACACTTGGTCAGTCGCATCTGCCTTGATGTGATGACCCTCGCAGCGAGAAACAAGACGTCTCCTACTCATCTCTGTTAGTCAAGTTTGGGGGAATTGATCACTCTCCCTTACACGATCTGAATCATGAGACTTGTGTGGAGGGAGTTAAGCTCTTTGGAGGAGAGTGTTCAACCACGTGTGTGGGGAAAGTAAGACGGGATTAAGTGGACAGGCGCACAACATGTGACATAAATGTAGGGACACCTCTGCACAGTTCGTGCCACCAGTAATCCTTTAAGCAAATTAAAGCAGGAGGTTACAACTTGGAGCAAACCAGCCTTTCTTATTTACCAGAGCTGTGTTTTCCTCAGCAGGAATCAGTAAGCAGTTTGGCTTCTTATTCAAACTGTATGTTCCAACTTAAACGGCGCAGCGGGTCCATTCTGGCACCTGTACAACAGTTGGACTGCAGCTGCTGTATTATACAAGGTGGCTTTAAACACTGGACTAAACATACACACATGCACAAATGACTCATTTACGCGCAGTGAATTCCTTACACACATGAATCACTCGGGTATATGGACAAAAGTATTGGGACACACCTGTTTTCAGGGTTTGGGTCAAGACATTATGGCCGAAGCCATGTCCCACACATGAGTCCTGACCTCAACCCCACCTACCACCTTTGGGGTGTAATGGAACAGAGGTCATTCAAGTGCTTACACATCGAACTACTACAACCATGTCTTTATGGAGCTTACTTTGTGCATTGGGGCACAGTCTCCGTTGGTGTAATGGTCAGGCGTCCCAATACTTTTGTTCACATAAGATACGTCTGGAGTTTAAATCAGCCATGCATGTCTGAGTTAAAGGCCATTTCCTTATGTGAATAGGATTGAGCACCGTGAACTTTTATGCATGACTGATTTATGCAAGAAAACAGGCAACTAATGTGCAGGTAATCGTCTAAACGTATGATTTTAAATCTATGCGCGAGCTCTGCTAAAGAAGTTGATGGGTGATCTTACCTGAGTGAAAGTGTGCTACACAGTCCGGTTCAGTCTTCAGGGGTGCAGAAATTTCCTCCGTGCAGCATCAACACTGTCCACGCGCACACACACCGTGCCGGTTTACACTTGTATCTGCCTTCGCACTCTCACGCACGCACACACATACACGAGGAGGGACGCGTGAAGCGACTCACGTCGTGTTTTTCCGTCAAGAGCTCCGAGTGATGCCGAAGCAACACCTGCAGTTCTAAACTCCGACCAGTAGGTGGCAAAAAGTTCTGCTTTGCGGGTTATGGATGTTTGGATGTGTGAAGAGAGTTTGTCCCACCTGAACACACAATGTGAACGATGTGAAATTCCTTCTCAGAATTTAACCCAATCACCAACTGAAGCAGTGGGCACAACCAGGGGAGCAGGGTGTGGGGAAGGTACCTCGCTCAGTGGTGCCAGTGGCAGTCCTGGAATTCAAACCCACAACCTTCTAAATGCTGGGGAAACTCCATAACTACCAGACCACCAGGACAGGAAAAGTATAACACAAAAATGAATGCTAAATTGAACCGGTTAAATAATTTTCGAAGCACATTTAATGCCAAAATGCTGCTTTCTGTTTGATTGTCATGTGCACAAAAAGCAAAACCTAAAATATAAATGGGAATTCTTTAATTAAATGAGAGATTGTTGAATTCACAGAAAACAAAAGAAAATATCCCTTTATTGTGTCAGCCCCCCTTTACCCAGTCCATCCATTAAAAGAGAACAGAGACTTCGTTCTCTGCCTTTAGCCCCTTTGCCAAATGAAGGTAGGGGGCACCCAAGGAGCAGTGTGGGGGTTTGAATCACAGGACTCCTAGCTGCACCACTAAGGTACCCTTGAGCAAGGTACCGTCCCCCGCACTGCTCCCCGGGTGTCCCCCATTGGTGGCAGCCCCCTGCTTCACTTTCTGTGAAAGATTTGGTGTTCAGTGCTGTGCTGTATTCATGTGTGACTAAGGGACCACTTCTTCTATAAATTCTATTAAATTTGTGTGTGTTTGGTTGTGATTAAAATGTTTATATTGATTTGTTGAGATATTCCGTCAGTTTGAACACTAATTTTGAATCAAAATATGAAAAAAAAATACTAAAACAAGGAACCCTAAAATGTGCGCTAAAGAAATGCGCAGAAGTGTTCAGGATAAGAGTCAATTTGATAGTGTAGTAAAATTGGTAACCAGGGCCATATTATTACATTATTACATTCATGATGCACTGTATAAATCCTACTGAGTAAAATATATGTGATATTGTGATATGTGTAATGTGCATTTAGGCTGTTAGTGTATGTTTGTGTGTAACACAGATTCTCCTTTTAGAGACGATAAAGGCCTTGAACTGACCTGAATCATCTGTGTGTCCTGTTGTAATGCATGATATTTTAAAGACTGCAGGTCTATCTTATGGATTGGTATGGTAAAACTAGTCAAGGTCAATTTATCTATCCTGAATATATAGATACAGATTTTTTAGTGTTTATATCATATATGAACATCTCTGCATTGAACCCATTCACCCAAACAAAGCAGAGGGCAGCCAGTGATGCAGCAGTAGGGTGTAGGGATGGGACCTTGCTCAAGGGTACCTCAGTGGTGCCCTAGGATTTAAAACCAACACCCTTCTAATCACAGGTGCAACCTCAAGGCCACTAGCTGCCCCAAGGATCGTGTATGAACTGAATTATTACAAAGGGGACGTCTTTTTTGGCCCCTACATTAGGATAAGCGACTGGGAAATTCGAATAACACAGATCAATATTTTTTTAGTAATCATTAGAAACCAGAACACACTTTTCTAAACCAGTTTTTCATGCTGATTTTCAGATCTGCTTTCAGTTTTTTTCAGTTTGAATTATGAGTAATATTAGATTTACAGTAGACTTGCATGCATTTTTTATTAAACTGCAGGCACCAATCAAGTAACTGTTTCAATATTTTCAGATAGACGCACACTGTGGCATAGATATAATGATCAGTGTAGGTCAGCTACCACTGTTTCTTCAAAAACACTCAGCATATGATTATTATATGCTAATTATACCAAATATCATGCAATATAGAACTAGCTTCATCACAAAAACTGTACGCGCAGGAATAACTAATCACAGATTTGAAATCAGCATGAAAAACACTACAAAACCCACATAAACTTATCTGTGATGATTTTGACCTGTGTAATGACTGGACACTGGCCATGCAGAATCCTGAACTACAGGTTTTGTTCTACAAAATATTCTTAGAGTACAGACATTTCAACCAATTTAAAGCAATATTGTTCAATTTCTCTGCAGTAAAGTAAATTAGGCCAACTTGGGACATTAAATGGTAAATAGTGCACTTTATTCAACTTTGTTTTAGTTCAAAAATAAAACATAAGACTAAAGTTAGCAGCACGAGCCAAATGGAAAATACACAACATTTCAACGTAAAAGTACAAACCTTATTTATTTGGAAACATACAAAAAAGCATAAATCATTTTCAATACAAGTGTGTGACCAAAAAAAAGAAAAAAGAATAAAAACACTGATTAAAAATACACGGATGCCCTTTATGATATAGCTTCTTTACAAAAATACAAATAACAAAAAGTTCATGTGAATAAACCCTAAATTCTACAATTGACAATGCAATAAACTAAAAAAAAAACCCAAAAAGCAAAAGACTGTGTTGGTCATGATTAGTACAGAAAATAAAAGGCAGTGGTTATTCAACACACTCAACTTACTTATTCAAATATTGTGGGAGATATCAATCAATCACAGTGAAATGAAAAGACCATGAATAGTGATCAAATATAGTAAACATTTAAAGAATTTTAGAAGATTTGCATAGTGAACTACTAGAGCATTTGCACAGTCTTTTAAAAAGCTTGCCTGAGAATTTAGTGTTAAATTCCAGAACCGTTGGATATTAAATGATAAGTTTATTGAAAAATAAACTTTTTGCACTTTACTCTAAATGTAGCTGATCAACCAAGACATGTTTAGTGTGTGAAGTTTTCTTCTTTAGTTTTGCACCGGAGCTACAAGGCTAATGTAGCTGATACACCATGGAGCTTAATGCATACCTAACAAATATCTATGACAATGGACTAAAGCACAGACAAAACGTAGGCCTCAGGATAGCCACTGTTTTTACATCTGTGATGAACTTGTGCTCGTGTGTACAGATAACAGTGAGTCATACAGTGTCAGAAACCGCATAAGCAAGTCTATAAATGATGAATTCACTGCACAGTTTGAGATGAGTATGTAATGAGTAACTAATTATTTGTTAGCTAAATTAGGTTGTGGGTTCGAATCCCAATGCTGCTAGTGTCATCACTGAGGTACCCGTGAACAAAGTACCTTCCCCACACACTGCTCCTCGTGTGCCCTTGTTGGTGGCACCCCACTACTTCACTTGATGAACGGGTTAAATACAGAGAAAGAATTTCACACTGTTCACACTGTGCTGTGTTCAAGTGTGACTATAAGGGGCCATTTCAAACACCACACATGTCTTGGCTGATTTACAATTTGGCAAATGGGAAAAACTGAAAAAAGATTCTGTAGATTCTTAAAAACTATTCTTAAAAACTAGGTAGTGGAAGGAAGGATTTTCATTAGAGGTCTTGAAGTAAGTTAAACAAAAATTTCCACATAACTATCAAGACAAAACTACCATTGCGCTTGGAAGTTTTATCATGTTTCTAATTTGAAGGACACTTAAGGTATGTTGGCTTCCTGTTAGTTGGTTGTTTTTACGGTAGTCACATGTACACACATTAAAAACGCACATCCCGTTTCTCTGCACAGTGAATTACGCACTGGTGTTATCACCAAGCTTAAAGTACAACTTGAGTACGTTTCAGTTCCATATCAGAAGCAAACAAACAGCATAAAATATCACACTCTTATCAGACTAGATGACTGTGTGCTGCCTCACCCGTACCACACCATTCTCCAAGACCTCAGTCAGTATTTGCTCTGGCCTGGCACATATTCAACTGGTCGTATATTAGTGTTACGATCCTTAGAATTAAGAGCAGAAACATATTCAATGCAAGTACACAAGAGAAACATAACAGAAATGACAATGCCCAGCCAACACAGTACAAATGCATAGTCCTATTGTACAAGTCCTATTGTACTACTGATCTCAACAATTAAAAACAGTCTAAAACAGCCGACTGCTGCCCTATCACTCGGTGCACCACCACTCGGCCACTCTCCGGACCCCCTCCCTTCCATCTGTGGTGGAAACTATCCTGAAAGTTCTCCAGGGTTCAAAGATCTTGTGTTTTTTCCCACTTGTTGCAAAGACCTAAAATAACAGAAATCTGGGCATTCTTGTTCTTTATGGGCATTTATGTGCAATGCCCCGTTAGCAGGAATACCAAACAAAGCTCAGGATGATGTCTGACACCTCAAGCATCAACACAAACCAGGGGAATTTCCACATAAGAGTTGTTGGCCATGTGACGACATTACCATTTCTTACGCTGCTGGCACTGATTTGAGTTGTTCTAAGGATTAACGTTTCTAGTGGATAAATATTTAGTACTCAAGGGAGCACAGAGACCAAATTAGTGTGACTGTAATCCAGAATCACAGTTATATCAACTAGTACACAGCGATACTTTATTTGTTCTGTTGAAAAGAAGAAGGCGGCTCAATGATGGAATAAGACAGTGTTGCAAGGTTCAGTTGTCATACTAGCACCCCTTGCTACATTGATCAGAATGCAGCTTACATTGCGTTAATTTTATAACACAAAGCAAACACCCATTTTTGGCTAGCATTTCTGGCTATGGCTTGCAAATGGTGAGCTCAGAGCGTTTTGTAAGCTTGAGAACTTGTGAATTCTGCAACACTTGAAATCATAAATATGAGTGGCAAACCCAGGCAAATTCCATTCCGAGTTTACGAGCTGTGACGTATCACAATTTAGAACATCTCTCTAACAAATAACAACAAAATAGACCAAGCTAGCTTGTTCTATTTCAAAGGACATATATGTACTGTATTACATTGCTGGTGATTGCTATGATAACAAATCAAAATCGTAGAATAGACTATCTATAGCTGATTTTATATACTAATAATTTCCCCGCCCAAGCCAAGACCTAGGCTTCCTTCTGTCAAACAGTATTTCTGTAATTTGGCTGTGGTAATCTTACAGAAGGCTTGTACACACCTTCAAAATCCTCCCTAAACTCTGTGTTTAATCTGTGGAGCTGTGATCACAGATTGCCTCTCTGGTGGCATTTGAACTAGCACAACATCAAACAGACTAGTCTGAAAATAAGATGGCCAAAGAAGAGAGATGCAACATTTATGTTATCCTGAAAATATCACAAAGACAGTAAAGGGCGTTTAGAGAGAGAAATTAAAATGCGAGATTTTCCTTTCTTTTTTTGTTCCTTCTGGCTTGCACACTGCCCCCTAGCGCACATGTTCATGTTACATAAACTGGTAGACATCTGAACATTTACCCAGGATTTTCATAGATGCTCAGATGCAGAAGAATAAATTAGGATCCACTTGAAGACATTTTGTCAGTTTGTTGTGCACAAAGAATACAGCAAAATTCTGTAAAAACTGAGTGGGCACTGCAGATATTGCAAACACGTCAGAATATTCTGTGTTCGTGCTGTTCATTTACTTCGTCTTTTTGTATAATGGCCTTTAGTATGCAATATAAAAACAATAACAGCATCATAGCATACTCAATATAGATATAAAATATTTCTTTCTTTTTTGTCTACATGTGACCACAGTATCTTCAGTGTAAAAACAACACTCTTCATTAAGCCAAACTAAAACTACTGAATCAGTGGGGATGCAATGCACTGATCATGTGAGTGGTAGAGCTGGAAGCTATTGTTGAGCTCCAGTATAAGTCCTGGCATGGGCTATAACTTCCTGCTGTGCAGGTGAGATTGGTGTTTGGTCTATAGTCCTGTAATCTCCAAAGTGCTGGTTAATGATTAGCATTGGGCGAGGCTTCAGACAGAGCAGTTTCTGATCCAGGCAGCTTTACAGTCACAAAAATACGCAGGCGTTTTTTTGGCGAGGACCACAGTCCTTGTTTTTGGATCCAGGAGTGTAGAGAAGAGGAGAAAGAAGCTTTAAGACTGGGCCCGATCATAACTCTTTACCATGCGCTTGATGTGGAAAAGCTTGTGGCGTAGTCGGCGACACTGCACCTTTTTTTCCTGATAGTCTGGCATCTAAAAAAAACCAAACAAAAGTAACACAGTGTCAGACATCTCCATTAGCAACACATTCACAGTCTGGAGGCTCTAAGAAAAATGCAGACTCTCTGTCTGCAGTTCAGCACAAGATTTCAATCTCTACAGTACTAACCCAAACCCAACAAGGGTTTTTCTGATTTTCTAGTTTAGAATAGTCAAAATGATGTGCTAATTAGGCCCACCCAAGTAAATTATTAATGAGTCTTAAGGTAATTTAGTCTTTGTCCACCAGCAACACATTGGACTGGCTCAAATGCATGAATTAATACAGACATCACACTAATTAACTAAGGCACCCATAATAAGATGATGTAATGCTTCAGCCTAATGCCACTGTGAATTCTAATTCAGTCATTTCAAACTGGGCTCTTTTAGGGCCACATAACTGCACTATATGGACAAAAATATTAGTTTCCCCCCTGTTTTCAAGGTTTGGACTAGTGAAGGTCACCATTTGTCATACATGAACACACCACAGCACACAGTGTGAACAGCACAAAGTACTTCCTCTGCATTTAACCCATTCACCAAGTGAAGCAGGGGGGAGCTACAAACACGGCGCCCTGGGAGCAGTGTGTGGGGACAGTACCTTGCTCAGGGTACCACAGAGGTGCCTAACGGTCTTGGGAATCGAACCCAGACTTTCTGGTCGTAGGGCAAATGCCCTAACCACTAGGCCACCAGCTGCCCCTAGGTACAGACTCCCACATAAACTCTCTAAACTCTTGTGTAAAGTCTTCCAAGAAGAGTGGATGCTGCAAGGGGGGACCAACTCCATATTACAGTCTATGTATTTCTATAAGGCAATGTTATTAAAGTCCATATTTGCATCCCAATACTTTTGTCCATATAGTGTCTTTGTGGTGTCACACTCAATTAATTGAATAAACAAGTATACTAATTTATCTGTAAAACTACAATGATTTCTCAATGATCCCTGTATTTGTGCACTTACCCTTTTCAGGTCTTTAAGACGGTTAAATTCTTCTGCTACAGCCTAATAAGAAAAAAACCCACAATAATAGAGATTATCATTCCACTTATCATAACATGTTTCATAAACAAGTTATAAATCCTGAGAAAACGTTTTAAAATTCCTAATATCCTATCTTAAGAGAATATTCAAATTTACCACTCAGCCCTGCATTCTCCTCAAGACAGATTTCAGGCTCCAAAGGCTACTACTGTTTGTAGCTATGTGGTTTTATATCATCAGATCACATTTAAACTAACAGTCTGTCACACAGTGTGAGAAACCACATTAGCAAATTATTACTAACAGATGGTATTAACAGATCTAGGGGTGGTCACAAGTGGATCACATGTGTGAATGGGGTCCAATGTGTCTTGGAAAGATCACCCACCTTGAGACAATCGCATGTAGTCTTAGGGAAAAGTTTGACCATTTGTTTTGTTGACTTTCAGAGTGAAGATAAGTACTCATCCTCTATAGAGAACACACTTCTGCTCATTTTAATGCACACTTATTGTTTATTTGCTGAATTTAACCTGGTAACCTGACCTGGTATTTGGTCGTTCCCTCGTCCAGAGTGTCCAGCTCTCGGCTAAGTTTGTTTAATTCGTCACTGATGTCGTCCATTTCTGTGCAAAGTTGTTTGTATCTCCTCAGGTCTGAGTCAAACTCCTTCTTGTACTCTTGCCGCTGGGCATCTGATGTGATCTCCGGGTACATGCTGTTGGGAAACGGATGAAAATGAGGTGATGAAAACATGTCTTTGTTGGGGACAACTGGGTAAATCTGATTTTTCCACTGAACCATTCCTTTAATTCACTACATGAGCTTAAATCCTTTTATCAACCAAAATGTGATGTAAGGTAATTTTCAAAGATAAATCTTCTCAACCCCGCTGGACAGCGAATATCTGAAATTTCCGTGCTGAGTGTTGCTTATTGTTTAGAAAGAAATTTCCTGTCCACTTACAGAACAGGAAAACAGCTGTTCTCCCACTCCAAACCCGGCACAAGGGACTCTCACACACTCAACTCCCGATTCTACACTTTTATAGTATTGTAAAGATGAGTTGGGGATCATATATTATAGCTTTGATTTGATCTGAAGTTACTGTTTTAACTTTACAGGAAAAAAACACATCTGGTGAGTTTCTTTTTGTAACATCAAAATGAACAGAAACAAGTAAAAGGTTCAGCTTTGAATGTACCAACAATGTAATTGTTGTTGTAACTGAAGCGAATTGAATTATTACCAATGGAATGGAACTGAACAATGCAATTAAATGCCGTTCTGCTGAACTTTTCATAGCATTTACAATCACTTCAAAAACGTGAAAGAAAACGTCTAAAACGACAAAACCAGCTAAATGTCCCCATAGAAAACATGGTGAAAGAATAACTCTCTATTAGAGCAGACATCTACACTCTCCTTTGGCCAAATGACCTAAATGCGGCCCATTAGGAAACTATGTGCCAGTGCATTTCTGAGAAGATTACTTTAGAGTTACTTGAGCTGAAAGCAGCACTCTAAGCAGGCTGTTTTCACTCAGACTGAATGTGGGTGAACTGTGTGTGTGTCCAGGTGTGAATTTATACACCATTATTAATACAGGTCAGTTTTTTTGGTTGTACTGTGATACTAAAGTGTCATAGAAAAGTTCTGCTCTGCTGTCAGCGGTCCATCACATTTTTATGCACAAATAGCAGATTTCGCCTCTACTTTTCAGCAGACTGCCCCGAGTATCATGTACAAAATATAGTTCTGTGACGAAAGGTTGTGAAAGGTTACAACTGAATTGCAAAAACAGAAGTACTGCATAAATTGAACTCTACTTTGAGCACTTATTGACCTCCATGATTTGTGTTTGTACAGACTATGCAAGGGTTGTGTGGTCTGTGTATATATATATTTATATATTTTTAATAAGCACTTCCATAAAGGTCCGTTTCAATAAAGCTTGCCCTTACAACAGTGATTGGTCAAGGAACTTTTTCCCGACCTTGCTTAGTCTCAATGTTGAGTGTTCTGAATAGAGTTTATGTTGTTTTAGTAAATATTTTACAAACAGAAATGAGTGCCCATGCTATAGGGCAATCAGCTTTTGCATAAAAAATAATAACATGGTTGTCATTATTGTTATTCATTATTGACCTTTTAAAAATGGATACTTGGAACAGTGTGTTAGCTTTATTGTTCTTGTCTTTCATTTGTTGCACATCTATTATACATTCATTGAGGATGTTCATGCGATGTTTTCTTGTTGGTCAATAGATTTGTGTCCCTGCTCTGAAGGCTTGTCCAGCTAGCAACAGTAACTAGGGATGAACACAGGTGTGGTTTTCTTAAGCCTCACCTCATCCAGTAGTCCTGGTCCAGTTCGTTTCCTGTCTCTCCCCCTGTGGTGTACTCCGTCTCGTACTGAGACTCGTCCATATCAGGGTTTCTCCTGCGTCTCTTCCCGCGGTTGGCCGAGGGTTTCCTCACGCCGTCCGTTCGGTCGGAGGGGCTGGAGCTAATCGTGCCTCCGGGATATTCCAGCTCATATGATCGACTCAACGAACGTTCAGAGTAACTGCAGAGAGGGAGAAAACAGACTCAGAGAATGACCAGACAACCACAATGATCAACGAAGCAGAATTAAACCATACATAGTAAATGCACTGCACACACTATGCTGTTATGCTATTAATTTGTTATACATCCACCATTTTCTGTAACCGTTTATTCCTTACTAGGGTCTCAGTACTTTGGGCCTTTTCTATTCCAGCATGACTGTGATCCCAGTGCACAAAGCAAGCTCCATAAATACATGGCTGGAATAAGTTCGGTGTGGAAAAACTTCACTGGCCCGCACAGAACCCCGACCTCCACCCCATCCATTTTCATTTATGTCATTTAGCAGATGATTTTATCCAAAGTGGCTTCCGTTCCCTAACTACGGGGGACAGAACCCATGATCTCTTGGCCCAGAGGCAAGTATCCTACACACTATGCCACCCCATAGGGATGAACTGGAATGGAGACTGAGAGCCAGTCCTTCTCATCCACTGTAGGTGCCTGACCTCAGAAACGCTTAACAGAATGAATGGACACAAATTCCCACAGAAACGGCATAATCTTGTGGAAAGCCTTCCAACAAGCGTGGATGCTGTTCTAGCTGTAAAGGGGAACCACCTTCATATTAAAGTCTATGTATTTGAATGCACTGTCATTAAATTTGCTGTTAAATAAAAATACATAATAAACAACACAAATATCCCTTTACGTGCAATTAACCGTAATTAGTGTAACTATCAAAGTAGTGCTGTCTTAAAACTCGGAGTGCAAAACAATGAACACAATTTTCTTAAGCCTGGAAAAAGAGCTCAGACCTAGGTAGCGGGTGGAGGTAGCTCAGTGGGTAGGAAACTTGCCTCCGGACCAAGAGGTCGCAGGTTCGAATCCTACCTCCAGCACCACCATTGGGTTCCTGAGCAAGACCCTT
>JBBPDE010001949.1:0-11738 GCA_037974605.1 Nannopetersius ansorgii | reverse complement strand
TCTCACCAGAAAACACAGAGATAAGAGATCACTTAGTGTGATCTGGTTTACATCCAAAAGTAACTAGCAAACTACAACATAATGAGAATATGGAAATAACATAGTGAGTGAAAACATAGTTATTTTCAACCTATCAACTAGTAATAATGTTTATTTTCACAGTACATAATTACCAATATTTCTAAATCCCAAGAAAACATGTCTAATCTTTTTCTCACCTTATTAATTAATTATACCCTCCTGGTCTTCTTGGTGAAGTTATCAATTACTGTCATACCAGCAGGGATTTTTTCCCAAGGATTTCACCAGCTTGTTTTCAAAGTAAAGCTAGGTTTCAGTGCCCAGCTCGGCTGGGTGGTGGTGGGGATCGCTAGCAAGCGGACAATCTAACAAGCTAATGCCCTTCCTTCTGTGCACTCATAGACGGATAGTAAAATATAAAAGAAAAATTAATTTTATTAAAATAAATACTACTAAATAATATGCTACATAGTTTGTGAAAGAAGTGAAAAAATAGACATGAATAGACATGTTATCCTGTAGCAATATGCTTGTTTTTTTTTTTATGTTTTTATATTTGCAAAGGCAAATTGATACAGTTTAAGTCTTTTTCGTTACAGACTAATAAATAAAGTTATTCTTTGTTATAAGTTGATCTATATTCTCTTTTTTGTTTTCTTTAATGTTAATACGGATACAATGTTATGCAGAGGAGTACTATAACAATTTTATAGACAAATAATACTATTTACAGTCGCAGCGGAGAGTTGGGGGGGCGCGAAATGTTTACTTTTTACTAGTAGGGGGCATAACAGAAAATAATTGAGAAGCACTGGTCTAGAGGCAAGTATTCTACCCACTACTCCACCACCATGGTATGGTTTCAGTTCTACATTTATGTGTTCAAGCAATTCCTTTTGTGTGAAATGTGTCATGGCTGATGCAGGAATCATTTCTCACCATGAAACTGAATTCATAGGGATGAGGTAGTCACGTGGGAGGTGCAACGCTGGTCTGCCCAATCAGAAGCTACACTAATGGACGCGACGTAGACTGTCGTTCCCGGACCAGAAACCATGCGTAAACAGATCGATCTGTGCTGCAGTAAATGCCAGGACTGCCACTTACAACACTTGCCACCGGCAATATGAGTGCCTACAGCAACAAGTTCAATGCCCATTTCGAGGTTAGCCAGGCGGTCAGTGCTAACTTCAGGATGGTGATGTCATCAGCGAGGAACGTGTGATCAGCATCGTGGAGCACAATGGCCAAGTGACACTGAGGACAGTGAACCCCAGGAATGCAGCAGGACCAGACGGCATCACCAGCTGTCTGCTGCGTTGCTGTGCTGACCAGCTAGCAGGTGTGTTTACTTCCATTTTGAACAAGTCACTGGCAAAGTCTGTGGTCCCCACATGCTTCGAAAGATCCACCATTGTCTCCATGCCCAAGAACAACAAACCCGCATGCCTGAATGACAATTAGCCAGTTGAATTGACTTTGGTGGTAATGAAGGTGTTTGAGAGGCTGTTGAAGAACATCATCTCCTCCTCCATCCCTTGTATGCATGTGACAGATCTTGAATTCTGAGTTGCTTCTTGATTCTTCATTGTGTAATGGCAGCCTGGATAGTCAGCATTAGCATGTTCTAAGGATAGCTTGTAGATGTTATCATAGACTGAAACCATTAATGCCCAACTCTGCAGCAGGCAGTGGCTAATTCTGGGACTCCTGTCTGTGGCCCTAGAATTTTTATCAGTATAGGCAGTAGCCAATACATCATTTTGAGATATCACTTCTTCTAACCCATATGTGCTTGCATCAGAAGATAATCTAATAGGCAATTGTAGAATTTTGCAATTTAAGTCAAGATCATGGAGGACGTCAACAGGGCCTTTGCATCTCGGAGGCTGCTTAACACCCAACAGATCAGTTCTACATGTTTCTACAGCAACTGAGTCAGTGAGGATGGTTGATAGGTTCTTTGGGGAACTTTGTGTAGTATGTCAATAAAGCTAAGAATGATTTTGCACTGTGACATTCTCGGGAACTGTTGCATTTTTTCTTGCTTCCACCTTTTTCAGTATTAGGTGAAACCCTTCTTGGTCAGTCCTAAGTCCCATGTATGTTACATTAGGTTGGCTGGAAGAACATTTGTTTCTGTGTCATCATGTCATTATAAGACATTTTCAGTAGTTTTTCAGGGTTCACCTTCTGGTTTCCTAAGCATAGCAAACAATGCTTGGTAGAATTTGTAACACGCGATCCTTAAAACTTTGACATTTTGCTGGTGAACTGGCTATTCTATATGGCAATCAGTTGCTCCAATGCACATCCCTTTTGTTGTGTTGGTCATTAGGTTCTGTTTGAATTCGGCAATCCTCATTTGTGCATTCCCTACTTGCTGCAGGCCTGGCACTGGAAGTCTTTGTACTTGTATTCTTTTACCAAGTTTACACACACCCAGAAACACATGCAGAGATACCAGAGATGATGTACAGGGGAGCTTTTATTCAAAGAAAACACATCAGTCTCAAAACAAACATGCAACATAACCATCAACACTATACTATACACTAAACTATAACCTGGGCTCATGTCTCTTTATCAACCGCATGACCACTTGACTCCTCTAGCATGGAGTGGCCTGTTTTACATTAATACACAATAATGAAGCTAGGGGAAGCTTGTGGGGCTTTAATAGGCCTGCTGGACTCCTGCTAGGTGTGAGCTTAAATGCACCCAACAAATGTCCTGACCACAAATGTGCTAGTTTATCACATGCCAGGACATAATATCTTTTTAGCAGCTTAATGCTTATTCTAATCAAAAAGTTGACAAAAAGTGCTGGTTGCATAGGCAGCTGCAGTGGGTGCCATACAAAGCCGAAGCAACAACAAATCATTGTACTGCAACACATATTAGTTCAATTTAAAAGCAAGATTGGTTTTCTTGTTAATTTGGGACCTAGTCCTAAATAAATATTAAGCAACTGTCACAGTGACACAGGAATGCAGGACCAAGAACTACCTAGACACAACCGTGTTGCGTGACGGAAAAGTCCCGATGTGGGTGACACGAGGGAGCGGGTGAACCACGCTGTTTAATCTGAGAACGCTCTGGGAAGAGTTGAGACCCGCACCACACCGGTCCTCGTTCTCACTCGCACACACAGGGAGGGATGAGGAGAGCACCTCTGAGCTTTTACTACTCACAGTACTGGAGATAGAAAGGATAGGGATACGTGAGGATTGAAGCATGTCACTTCAATGTCTGTGCGAGTACTAACACCTGTTTCCACCCTTTAAACCTGACGTGCAGTCATTTCCGGTGCCCTTGACTGCATGTGACCTGGTGTGCGTGACAGTAACATAGTTAATTCTTTCTTTGGTGCTCTTTAAGCATGTTGAACCCCTCCCAGAATCAAGTTAAATCTATTTATATAGCACATGTTGCAGCTGCTATTGTCACAAATCAGCTTTACAGAATCCAGGTCCAAGTCACTAGTGAGCAGATGGAGGAAGAAACCTTGTGAGGAACTTGCAATTTATAAACTAAAATTCTTCTCAGTCATACCCCTACTGATAAATATTTTTGAAAATAAATTAAAAAGGCCATTCTAACTTTATACCCAGGTGGTTCACACATCTTGAATGTGAGGATATCTGGATAGGGATTAGCCATGTAAAAATGCAAGTATACATGCATGCAAGTTCAAGCAAGCTTCAAGACTAATTATACAGCCCACTACACTTCGGGACGTTGTCTGGGCATTTTATTCAGGTCTTTTTAAATGCAGTTGTCGCTCACATTCGATGACCAGGGCCTAAATTCTGCCGTTCTGCTTATTGAGAAGGGGCTATGCTCTGACTTCTACCGCTTAATGTGGCCATGATATGAGTTTTCTTTCCAAGTTTAATTCTGTAACCTTTTTATCTTAAAGGGTGGGAGGCCTGGTTGACCTTTACCTTGCCTCTTCATTTACCAAATCACTACAATATACTGTGTTCCAACACGAATAGTTCATGAGGGCAAAGAGATTGAAGGCTAATTTGACTAAACAGCCATTTTCTTGTAAACACTGAGCCCCTTTAGAGGGAACTGAAGACGTAAAATTGCAGTTTTCTTCTTTTCTTTCTCTTTGTATACAAACAGATTTACATAGTGCATGTCTAGTAATTATACGCCCTCAATCTCACAAGTTGGCGATGCATTTGAGTATCATGCATGAAATGGCTTAAATCTCGGTGGGAAGTACATTATTCAGGTTCACTGGTCACATGACTTTCTCCTCAACTGTCTTCATGTACCATACCACCAGTAGTTTCATGTACACCCAGAGAAGCAAAGGTGCATATCCCGCAGTAAACACTAGTACATTCCTGCTTCCCGGAGGCAATTCATTCTCTTCCTACATTTGAACCGAGCACTTAAATGGCGTTTGTGTTGTGCCCTAGTGGCACAGACGGGAAATCCCATAGTGGTTTCCTTTCCAGAGAGCCAGCGTTTTTTTTATTATCGTGACGCTGGATACAATTTGAACCCAGACCTTGCAGGCTCAATCTAGATAAAGTGAGAGTTCTGCCTGAGTTGACTGATTGAGGCCTCATGAGACCAGCAAGCCTTGCCTCCAGCAGTGCAGTCATAGCCCCACCAACTTATGGTGTGTGAGTGCAGAGAGGTAATAGAAATGGCAGAAAGTTGAAGAGCTTTGTGTTCAGAGGCTGGAAGAGTAGTTGGCAATGGGGAATATCTAGAGGCTGGGCCAAAAGTATCTAAGTGCCAGAGGACTACACAAGCAGTTTCTGTCTTACTCACTTTATTGCTTTCTTGACTGCTAAATTATCACATCTGATTCTTGTACATCCTGTCCACCACATATAGACACTGTTGGATGGAGCACCAGTTTTAAAGGAAAAACATTTAAAAGCAGCTGTTTTCAAACTTTTTACAGCACATACCGCATCAGAAAATCTTTGGTATAATACATGAGAAAATGAATAACTTCAAACACACACACACACACACACACACACACACACACACACACACACACACACACACACACACACAGTGTGTATATCAACCACCTGTTTGGACATTCTGAATACAAATAATGTTAAAGCACTAAACACAAAAATTCTGTTTTGCACTGTTGCCGCTAGCAAGTGCTGTAGACAATTAACTTGTACTTGTAAGTAGCCACTATCACTCATGCTTGGTTCAGTATCGCCACTTCAGTTTCTACTCGGCTGCTTGAAATATTCTCCCATGATTTCTTTTCCTAAACATTATTTTTCTGGATCAAGTTTTTTAGTCATCTCACTGTCTTGCCATCACAATTTAGTTCATAACAGTTAATTAATGTGTTACTTGTAAATAGCTGATACTCACCAGCTTAGCATCTGCTTTACTTTGACCATAATTGACTAGTTACGGTACTGGTTAAAACAATTTCCTCGAAACTTACCAATTAAGTTATTACCAAGACAAGCCACAGCCTTACACTGACTTTAACTGACCAATTTAGGCACATCCTTCACACTAATAACCCTGATATTACATTAAGAGCTGCTAGCAAGCTTACTTTATCAGAGGTGGGTTGGGGTTGAGATGTTCATATTAAAACAAGGTTGTTAATTCCATAACTTTAGAATGGATTTAAGCAGAATTAATTGTTGGCCAGTCATTGTGCAACTTGCAGTCTGTTTTAAAATGAAAACCGAATCCCCAACAGTTGATCTGGTCCACATTCAGACCAGCCTTAAAATCCCTAACAACGCCTCTGCCATCTGACGTGATATAACAATGATGTTGAAGTATGGCAGTCTGCTGAAGAATGAAGTTAACGCATGAAAGATTTGATGTATAGGCCCAAAAGAAACATCTTTCTCTGGTGTCATCCAGCCACTCATTGCAACATCTGTTTCCAGTAATATGGAGACTCCTGGGGTCCTACTGCCCTCTGGTGTAGGACTACTGTAATTGCAAATCGTGGTCTACCAATGGGTGGTCCTGTTCCAGGAATATGTCAAAATGTGACAGATGCTTGAGGGTAGAATCAGTAGTGATTGGCAAGTCCCTACTGAGATAGAAGTGTGTGAGTGTTTCCACCCCCAACACACACACATATACACACAGAGTCCCCGGGGACACATAGTCTGATATGTGGAAGAAAGTAGAAGAGAACTGGTCTAGTGGAGACAGTGTAAGTACAGGTCACTTAAACAGATAGAAATATAAATTTGTTTGATTGTTTATATTATTAAACTGATCATTCTTGTTATTCAATCTGATGGATTGATTTAACATTTAACTACATACATAAATGACATTGATTCGTAATTGATTTTGTTATGTTTTATTTTCCAGAGAGTTTTCTGTGCAAGAGCATTGGAGCTACTAAAAAACTGCTGTGTTCTAGGTGGAAATAAAGAGTTTTTTTACTCATTACAGAAAGGTGACTTTATTGTGTTTTATGGAACTTCGGACCAAGAGTCCACATATGTGGTCATCACTTTTCTCTAAAAGTACATCATATCAAAAGATGATGCTTAGTTTTAATTCTAATTAGGTTCCAATAAGCCCAAAGAGCAAAATAGAAATAAAAATGCATGTAAAAAAACAGCTTGGGCCTTATACTTATTATATCTACTTAATAGACATTTGAAAGCTGTTGTCATGGCTCGGCCAGTGGCCAGTAGGGGCCATTGTTTTGAGTTAGTTTTGGGGTTTTTATTTTGGGATTTTGTTCATGTTTCGTCTCTTGTTAAAACCCTGCGTTCATGTATCGGCCATAGAGCCAAGTTTCTGTTCTTGTTCACGTTTTGCTTTAATAAAGAGCCTTAAGTCATGGATGCCTGCATGCCTCGTATCTGGAATTCTAGGGGTGAATCATGGCACTGGGTTCACCCCCGCAGCCGTGACAGCTGAACAAGAGATTCAAGTGACATTTTTTATGCTGTATGTTGCAGTGTCCTAACATCTAAATGCTGTAGATGTACATATTTGGGAATTTGTAGCACACAATTATAGTTTGGCAAATTAAAGTATAAACACAAATTTACTCCACCAAGAAGTGCACTACGGCACAATACAGTAAACCATCTGAACCAAGAACTATGTGAGCTCTGGCCAAGTATTTGCATCCATTTCTGATGGCACAAAATAATTGAGGTTGAGTGGAATAAGAGGTCGAGGTCACATGATTTACCAACAACATTAGCAACAATTGAGAAACTTCAAGCTCTGATTTACTCTTTACTGAGGGGCACTGAGTGATTCTGATTCTATGTTCCAGTAACGCTTGATAGTTTCAATTGACCAGTTAATGGTCTGCATATCTAGCTAAACCTGCTAATGTACAAACAGTGCACTTGCATTAAGCAGTGCATTATTATCCTTCATTCCCTGACCTGTAAATTGTGGTTCTCTGATGCAAGTGTGCCATATTTACGGGATGTATAATCAGCTCTATCAATCATCTATCAGTGTAATAAGATTAACCACTCACTGAGCCTTTCTGCAGTTGGTGATGCCTGGAATGAGTCTTCTATAACCCTCCTGCGATGTGTTGTATTTCTTCAGGTCCCAGTCTTCTCACACATTCTCAGACTTCAGACGCATGTAGGCTACAGCTCTGCACTGTACAGGGGACAGCCTCTTTTCTGTGAGTATATATGAAGTCAGAGAGAAACAATGGAAGGTTTTTAGATACCGCTATAGATACCATCAAGTCATACTATGTGGCTTGTCTGTTGGTGCCGCAAGGAGGTGCACTACATTCAAACACAATATGCCAGGTGATTGTGCGTGACTAAACTAAATCACATCCACTTAAATATTTTCTTTTAGTTGTCTTTTATGGCAAGAGTTGTGCTGATGTAACATGTTTTACTGAGACAGTTGAATTACGTTTGAATTTTTATGATCCTAAAAATATTTTTGAAAATATTATTTTTGAAAATATAACTGAAATTTGATTAATTATTCAATTAATTGAATTCATCATTTAAACATTACCTTTCCCGATGTTCACTGAAAAGGCAACTAATATAACAACAAAGACTGAGATGCAGATGATGGCAATCTTCCAAGTATGGAACCCTTTTTCTGAAACACAAACCAGATAAAATGTGACAGTAGGACAAACACTGGTGAAGGAAAGTGGTCACTAAATAGGGCCCCCGGGAACAAAAGAGGACAAATGTAACAATTCAACAGTAGATATTACAAAATAACTAACAAGGGTGGCACATAATTAATGTTAAGTGGCTTTTTTACAAGAGTAAACTCACTTTGTCCTACAATAGAGGCAGCAGCAGTTACAACAGTTGACAATGAACAAGTGAACTATAGGTCTAACGATGCACTCAATCACTCATGACCTTTTCTGATACAATGTAATAACTAATGAACAATGGAGTGATTTATTAAAGTAAAGCTTTAAAAACTGAATGAATTTCTGACCCATGATAGTGTTAATGACTTATTAATGCATTTATTGCAATAAAATCATAAATAATGATACACTGAAACTCTGATGACTCTTACCTTTAACTTCAACATAAACAATGGCATCATCATACCAGGACCCAGGATACGCAGCGTAATACTGGTAAACTCCCTCATCAGAAGGCTGGACAGCTGAGAGTTTCAGTGAGATGTTTCCTTTCCTCAGCTCTTCCTTAAATAAACTTGTTCTTCCTCTGTGAGACTCTGTCTGCTTCTCATTTCTGTCTTAATACTGTTCATAGAGATTCACTAGTCTCTCAGTCAGCTGCAGTCTGATCCACTCCACCATCATATCCTCAGCACTGATGCGGGGTTTGATAAAACAGGGCAGAACCAGATCTTCCCCAGCTTCAACAACAAGAGGAGCATCTGGACCAGCAACTTTTAAATGTACTAGAAAAGAAAAAAATAACATGAAATATTCCGCTTCTTCTTTTTTTAAATAGTTTTTTTTATTGTAGCACCTCTCCACCGGAAGGAGAAGGATTTAGACCATCCATGTTCCTGTCACCAAATAGTTCCAGGCTCTCTTGATAGCTTATTTATAACACATTATTCATAGTTTTATTTTATAGAATACAGATGCACTGATCTTTACCAGTTTATCATTCATATTTAGCAACCAATGTCATTAATGTATGGGTAATACCGTTATTAATTTGAAATATGATATGTTAATTAATGATTCCTTGTCTAGGAACATCCACATGAATGCAGGGCCCAAGGTTTCCTAGCAGACCATTGCTCAATCTCTAATTCCATCTCAGATCATTACGCTCAATTCACTTACTGCCTAATATATCTCACTCGCTGTCAGGTGCCACTAAAATGAGATAATCAATACTATTCACCTGATCGTGTAACTTTTCAGACACTGCAAGCAGGAAATAATAATAGATTTCTGTTTACTCTGTGGTGTCAAATATCAGAATTGCATTTCAGTTACTTTCAGTTCCTTAACATCTCCATAACCTGAAGTACCATCACACAAACGTAAGATTCCAGGCTTAAATATTCTAGTTTATTTGTATCACACTAATTCATCCACTTGTTGGTTTCCAGCAACTAACATTAACAAGTGAATGAATATGAAAGTCATTTAAAAAAGAAAATGAAATAATGAAACGGTTACCACTCACTTTCGACTTTAACGTGAACAATGGTGTCTTCATACCAGGAGTCTGACTTAACGACACACTGGTAAACTCCCTCATCAGATGGCTGGACCACTGAGAGTTTCAGCGAAGTGTTTCCTTTCTGCAGCTCTTCTTTAAACAGAGCTGTTCTCCCTCTGTTTGCTTCTCATTTTTGTTTTTCATGACCTGCATACTGATGCACTACTCTGCCAGTTTTACCCAGATCTGTTCTAATCCACTCCACCATCATATCCTCTGCACTGATGTTTGGTTGGAGAAGAGGACAATAATCTTGGTGTATTATATAAAATAATGTTGATAATAATAACAACTTAGACAACAAACACATGGATATACAGACAACAAATACATGGATATAAAGACAACAAATACATGGATATACAGGCACAAAATGCCATAACATTCTTAAGTTATTGTAATAATATTCGACAAACTAAGACCTAAACTTCTCCAGTACTGTAGTTTCTTTATTTATAACACATCTAATCTAATGCATAAGCCCATGGGTATTTGTACTGTATAATTATTTACATAAATGTCTGGGTAACTCAAATAACAACACAAATCTTCAGTTCAGATGAACAAAACCACAGGTGGAACAACGTTCTCTCTTTTTAGAGAGCGTCACACAGAGATATTTTAGGAGCGTCACACAGAGATATGTCATCCCTGAAACACTGTATGAAAAGCCAAAACTCAAAATTAGAGTAATCCTGAAGCTGCGCATGTTGTGCACTGAATGGGCAAGGCTGTAATTTAGCTGTAGTTAACTCAGCCTTTAGAATTACATAGACTAATAGCTAGCTAAATAGCTAAAGATACATTTGTATCATTAGCACAATACTAGAGGTTGACCGATGTATCGGTTTTGCCGATTAATCGGCACTGATATTCCCGGAACTATCGGTTATCGGCAGAAATCCACGTTGATAGTTTTTCCGGGTTGCGTCAGAGCTGAAGTGGCTGAGAACGTTCCGTTGTCCTTATACAGTGCGAGAGTCAACATATCTATGGCAAGAGCCCCTCTATAGGCGAAAATCGCTGAAAAGCACGTGTTTTTGTTTTGACACGTGATACTGTTCGTTACAAGGAGAGCGCAAGCTGCCTGGAGACACAGACTGCGAAAAGGTATGTATACAGTACACTCAGGGGTGTAGCAACCGGGAAGGACGGGGGGACACGTCCCCCTCACTCTTAGAAACAGGTGATTCTGCCCCCCGCCCCCACACACACATTTTTTGACCTAGCGCCAATATTTCCACCCGTGTTCTCTGATTTGTTCATTATATTTGAGTGAACTAATGTTTAGCCAATCACAGTGCGGATCTCTTGAGCGTCTGCCATGAGCTTCAAATCTTGTTGCTCTTGTGAATTTTCGTTCGTTCACCCACTTGGCTGTCTGGGGTAAATTGCACCCTAGAAAAAAGCAGAGGACGATTACATCCTTTTTTCAAACACACAGTGTGAGTATGTGTTACAGAATTGTAGAAGTTTGAATTCTTGAGAAGTGCTAAGGCTTACACTAAAACTGTCTAACATTACTCCAAGCAGGTAGTTCCATTAGCAGTGTCCGTTAGCCCAGCAACACAGTCTCATTTATTATTATCACAGTCTCACAGTATTATTTAACATTTTAATCATTATATGAACTTCTAAAAGGAATTATTTATCTTTATAACATTAATTCTTATTCACATTACAATGAAATGAACTTTGGCTTCTACAAGAATGTTGTGATGACATGAATCACAGGCTTCCATGTTATGATTTAACATCGAAATACAACTGAACCTGTTCTGTGTACCTTGTCACGTTGTGCCAAATTCAGTGCGTGTTCAATGATTTCCTACTTGATGCTTTGGGTAAAAGCGCCTGGTAAATGAGACACAACAGATTATCGGTTCTGCTGTCTTTTGTTTCCCACGTGCTGCTCGTGTCCAGAGTAGAATTGTCCTTTCAGATCAAATTTGTTTTGCAACGAATATCTTATAATACTTTAGTCTTTTAATTCATTACTACTGTGGAACAAATTGCTAATATTTTAAGGAAATATACATTAATTTGTTT
>JBBPDE010001942.1:0-11738 GCA_037974605.1 Nannopetersius ansorgii | reverse complement strand
AGCAGGGGGCAGCAGGAACACGGCGCCGGGGAGCAGTGTGTGGGACGGTACCTTGCTCAGGGTACCTCAGTGGTGCTGAGCGGCCTTGGGGATCAAACCCAGACTTTCTTGTCGCAGGGCGGATGCCTTAACCACTAGGCCACCAACTGCCCCCATATGGAGATTTTTTACTGTGGCATTTAGGAATAATTTAAAACTGAAATCAAAAAATCTTCATCATGTTTGATATATGAAAAAAATCCCTAAATTAGTTAAGGCTTTCACCAAACCACTGTAGGTCAGGTCAGTAGCTATTATACTATGTCTGGGCCTGATATGGAGATTTTTTTACCTGGGCATTGAGGAGAAATTTTAACTGAATCAGCACTTTCAGCATTTATTTGTTCATCTTCATCATGTTTGACATATGATAAAAACCCTAAATTAGATAAGGCCATCACCAAACCACTGCGGGTCACTTCAGTAGCCACCATACTATAATAATAATAATAATAATAATAATAATAATAATAATAATAATAATAATACATTTTATTTATATTGCACTATACATTGGTGCCTGTAAACAGGTAAATGCTGAGTAGTGCTGCTGTTTAATTTATTCATAAATGCCAGAGTAAATCTTCATAAGAGGTCTGTCAGTAGAATGATCTAAAGTGGAGATGGCTTTATTTGAATTAAGAATTTTACTGTTCTTCCAAAACTGCACACGTAAAAACACAAATAAACAATGCTTATTTTATCTGTTGTACATTAAAGCCTGAAACCGTATGCAAAATGTATGTAATACGCAATAATTTCAAATTCCAGTCCCTCATTATATTCACAATTATACCGAGCCTGAAAAGGGAAAAGGTTTCCCTTAAAGAGCGAATGTCTTCTATTCGATAATCCTTCTAAAATATCCGCACCACTTTTTTTTTTGCACGGCAGGCTTCACTGCGGCTAGATTCACTGCAGTGGTGAGACCCTCAGTGGATGTATTTCCAAGGTGGCTGGAAAGTAATGCCCGGATGGAGAAGCAACTCTGCTGGCGATGGCTTAAGCCCATGAAAGCCAGAGGAGCTCCTCTGACAAATACTGAAGTTGTTCAGCCCCAGGTTTACAGGCAAGGGACAGGAGAGTGCAGGTGAACACGGACAATAGACATGTTTCCAGCTCTCGGAAACAGACATTCAGGTAAACACACCTGGGAGGTCCCCTAGACCAGCGTTTCTCAAACATATTTGTCCTGGGGACCAGTCATGTCAACCCAAGACCACCACCACCACCACCACCCTGCGGATGCGTATCCGCATAGACAATATTAAACATGACCTAACAGGAGTGCTTTGGCTAAATTTGAGATTATTGCCAAATAAATATATTATTGTCAAGTAAATATACAGGTATATAGTAATTAGGCTGTTGTTATTATTATTATTATTGTTATTATTATTATTACACCTATGCCTATATATAAGAAACCTTAAAGGTTTTTTGAAACTATACACTGCTAAATGGTGCTGAATGTGTAAATTAACTTTTAACATAAATTAAATTACATGTCGCCCACAGGGATTATTTGGCACAAAAAAAATTAAATCAACATTTTAATGTGAATGGTGTGTCTGCTTTCTCGCCACTAACCGGTGGAAACGAGGAAGACACGCTGACAGAGACACTCAGAGCCGGTTTTCTGAGTTCAGCCTGTTTCTGTCGTTTGTTTTCGTGGCTGTCGGTTGAGAAAAAGCGGTCTCGCACAGATACGTGGAGTGGAAGGCAAAATCGCTTTAACTGCCGTCTCACTCAGCTGGGGATACTCCTCACAGCATGAGAGCCAGGACTCAGACAGGGACAGCCGTCGCTCGACTGTAACCCTGCAGCGCACGAGAGCTCAGCGTTTATCCTGGACCGCAGGAGGCAGATCACTCCTCTCTGGACTGGCGAATGGGTCTCGAACCCATTGCTCTTCCATGAGATGGGATTTTGATGGGAAGTACGAATTGAAATGATGCAGTGTTTCTGTAAGGTGCTGCGCGATCACTGCTCAAGTTCAGTGTGGAAGCATTTTACAGTCAGTACTGCAGATAAAGCCAAAGTGATATGTAATGTGTGTGAAAGTCAAATCAGCAGAGGCAGAGATATCAAACATCTGCTATGCATAATCACACACACTTAAAGCATCGATTTAAGAGCCTGCCCATGTCACTACTAAGTACATGAGAGTTTGACAGGCTCAAGGCAGATGTGGCTGCAGAGGTGGATGCAGAACTCCAAGCGGATGATGTTTCTGGGGTACCTGAAGCTGCCAGTTCATCCTCAGTTGAGAGTAAGACCAGTGGGCAAAAAAGCCTCTTTTGGGGGGCAATGCACAATCTTGCTAAACCAAAAGCCAAATTTGCCTCATCTAGTGCTATGACCTCCCTCAAGATAGTTGAGGGCTACTTAGCTGAGGACAGAACTCAATCACTGACTTCAGATCCTGCAGTCACCTGCCCCTCAACAAGAGTCTCCTCTGAGAGGATCTTAGGAGTACAGTAGGAGATAGTGTCCCCACATCGAGGAGCTCGTGTTCACAAAATACAACATGGAGAAATTGAGAGTATGTTGGCATAAAAAATGTAAAAACATAAAACATAAACTCTTTTGTGTCTGTTTTTTGGCAGACAGTTGACAATAGCAGGGCTATTTTTTTATAACTTTTAGTTTATAACAGTAATATATAGAATACAACTTTTGTTCTGCCAGATCTCCCAGTCAGGGGTTCCAGTCAGTTTAGTTCTTCGAATTCTGTGCATTAGAGAGAAGTTATTTCAGAAGAACAGTTCTTTGAAGTATTATTTGTTTTTATTCTGTCTGTTCAGCGTCTTCCAGCAAGGACAGTTGGTGGTGGGGTTCACAATGTTCACTATGGTATTTTATTAGTTGTTGGTTTAACCATGGATGAGGTAATGGCTGTTATGTTATTTTCTTTTCAATGATATTTCTTGTTACATGTTCACTGCTGAATTTATGGAAAAACAACAACAAATATTGCATATCCATAATTATTATAATGGATATAATTAAAGAATACGTACACTATAATGTAAATAAGAAGTGTAATGCAAAAAAAAAAAAAAGGATTTTTACTCCTATTTTGAATTTTACTCGAATAAAAACACAAATACTTTTCCCCCCTCAACAAATACATATACAGATAGAACTACCGGCTGCTTTACACACTACCTACCTAGACTCTTCACATTTAAATATAATAAGATTTTTCAGATTCTGCATATTATATGTCAATTTCTCATCATTATCAGTGTTCTAAATTGACCATAAACTTTATTAATTGCATAAACTTAACGGGAGAACTATTATCCAAACATGAACATGAACTGTCTGCTGCAGTGCTAGAATGTAAAATACTGATGTTACACTTATATATACACACCCTGTACTGTAATTCATGCAAGCGCTTCTTTTTGGTATGCGTGATTTCCTTTGGAAGACTGTGTTCTCTCGACAGTAACAAAAATGTATAGTTATATATTATATGCGCGTATAGAGAAAAACTGTGTTGTGTTTTAGAAAAAAAGCCTATTTTTATAGTGTAAAACCTAAATATGCTCCCAAATACGCTCCCAGAACACTTTAATTTAATTATAAACTCAGTTTAATGCATCACCCTTAAAGAAAATGTAAATGTAAACCCATATTTTGCCTTTTTTAATTTTAATTCCCGGCCGTGATATGGCACCACTGAGGTACCCTGAGCAAGGTACCGTCCCACACACCGCTCCCCGGCGCCGTGTTCCTGCTGCCCCCTGCTTCACTTGGTGAATGGGTTAAATGCAGAGGAAGAGTTTCGTGCTGCTCACGCCGTGTGCTGTTGTGTGTTCACGTATCACCAGATTGTCACTTTCAAAAAGGCAAAAAAAGGCAGAGGATATTTGCAGTTTCCGCATTATTGAGGGGATTTCCGCGTAAAACCATGAGTCCGGTTCCCAAAAAAAAAAAAAAAATCAGTGAGAGACTGAATCTGCGACTCCTGATCCGCATAAAACTGGGAGGCTACTGTAGAGTATTTTATGCAGATTTTCTTGGAATTAATTATACTTTATTGTCTCTGTGTTTCCGTAAAGTCATAACATGCAATTTCCTCTGAGATTAATAGTTTTCTGATTTTGATCAGTGAATCAGTTCTGTTTGGGGAAGAGAACTTACATTAACAAGTTAAACTCTGAAAAGGTTTCACTTGAGAATTCACACATTCTGTGTGTTATATTAGTGTACTGAACTCACAGCAGTGGAGTGCTCTTTCTTCTCATGTAGTCGTGCACTACGTCGCTGCTCTGTCTGACAGTGCTGTTTCAAAGCATTGTACACGTGATTTGACAGCTTCAGGTCCATACTGATCCCATCACCTACATGTACCTCTGGAGCAAACTGCAGAACATAGATCAAAGAATTAGGAAACATTTTAGAAGGGGACAGAACAAGCAAAAAAAGGTCAAATTAACATTGGGGTGGGGGCGTAACAGTCACAATTTCACTTACTTCAGAATTCTTAATAGTTTTTTAGTTTCTTAATTAATGCACATAGAACCACCCCTCATCTGTCGAGACCCCACCCACTAGATTAGTTGAAGATGTGCCATTTTGTCTGCTAGGTTTTACGAGCACAGATAAGCCGAGCGTTGTGGGTACAGGCAGAGGGGTGGTGGTGGCGCAGTGGGTAGGATACTTGCCTCTAGACCAAGAGGTCATGGGTTCCTACCCCCAGCACACCACCAATGGGTTCCTGAGCAAGACCCTTAACCCCAAGTTGCTCCAGGGAGAGACTGCTCCCTGTAGTTAGGGATTGGAAGTCGCTTTGGATAAAAGCGTCTGATAAATGCCGTAAATGTAAATGCACCATGTGATGTTGCTGCAAAGAACACCACAAATCCCTACACTTTCTCCCAGACAAAGGAAACCAAAAAACTGCATGGCTTTCTTTTAATTTTCGACGCCATGTCCCAGCTGTCCAACTTTAAAAGTTCTACCTTAAGTATATAAGGTGAAACAGAAAATTTGAATAAGGAGGTATCTACAGCACGTGGATGATGTGTACCTACTGTCCATGACAAGTCAGCAGATGAGGGAGATTGAAGTACTTTCAAGTAATGACTTCTGTGTTTTTTCGCAGTTAAGTATGAACTAGCTTGTTCATTTGTAAGTGTCAAACGAGCAGCGTAAGGGTTGAGTGGAGCAACAGATTATTTGCATGAAAGGGTCAGAGCTCTGAAAGGCTCATTTTGCAAAGGACCAGATGTCACAAAAGCAAAAAAATACAGAGGTTATCTGCCTTTTCCGCGAATGTGCGGGGGGGGTTCCACGAAAAAGTTAGTTTGGTTCTCAGACAAAATCCGCGTGAGACTGAAATCTCGACTGTATGAGGCCCAGTTCACAAAGTCCCTGGTCAGTTCTCCCTGTCATCCCCATCAGTGATGAGGCTGACTGTTGCCGGGTCATCAAAGAACTTCTGCAGGAAGCAGTTGGTGAAGTCTGCAGTGCAGATGGTAAACAGGAACGGTTCCAGAACGGCCCCAGTACGACCCTGTCAGATACACAGCCCTAAGCGGTCTCCAGGTGAGAGAGGGAACAATGTATGAGGTGGATCATCCACTCCAATGCCAGGCTGGTAGGCAAACTAAAGTGGGTCCGGTGACGAGCTCACCAGGGGCCGAAGCTGAGCAAGGACTAGCCGCTCCAGGGGCTTCATCAGATCAGATGTCAGAGCCTTCAGCCTATAGCTGTTTAGGTCTTTAGGATGTGGAGTCTTTGGTACTGGTACCACACAAAAGGTTTTCCAAGGCTGTGGTACTCTCCCCAGTTTCCGGCAGACTGCGGAGGACCTGACAACCCTTGAGGTCATGCCATCTGGACCCGCTGTCTTCCTGGCTTTGATACTCCTCAGTTCCCTCCTAACCTGGCTGTTCCAGCTAGGTTGCTATAGCAGGTCAGAACTAACTTTTGTTCAGTTTCATCAACCACTCATTTACATCCCAGACCACATCAACCATCACTAGTTGTTCCCTGTTCACAGGTCCTCTAGACAGGTTCAAACATTATGGACCATCGGCTTGTACTCCCCACCACCTCTGTTGCACTGAAACACTACGATGGTTAGGCACAGTCCAGATTCTAATCATCATCATCGTCGTCGTCATCATCATCATCATCATCATCATCATCATCATCATCATCATCATCATCATCATCATCATCATCATCATCATCATCAAGAGGGCACCCACCTAGACCTACTCTTGACAAATCAAAACTAGCCCGAGTGTTTCAAAATTTTAATGAACCCTCTGTTATAAGTATATTTATTATTACACAAAAGGATCATGATTATGAACTTACATTGTCCATTCGTGCAGTATTTTTCCGTCCACAGACATCTTCATCATGTTTGGTGGTGATATTCTTGCCTTTGCCTGCAAAACCCTTCTTTGGAGTAGTGCTTGGCTTTTCTGTCCAACAAAAAAAGCAAAAGACATTTTTTTCCCCAAAAAGTAATGTTTTTCCCCATTCTCTGTGCTCTATCTAGGGCCCCATTTACATGTGGTATAAAACGTTCTGATGAAGTGATCTTTTCTCAAGTGGACACACTTTACAAATACACACCACATAAACACATGACATTACCATGAGTCTGAAATGTATTTCTCCGGACTTGATACGTACGACAGTCAATCACTCTTTCGACGCAAGACAGAGATCACTTGAAATTCCTCGTTCATGTACATGTGCAGGCTATTTAGATCACAAACTGTCAGTGCTGTCAAGTCACATGATTGGACAATCATACTACAGTTGGTTCTTTAAATAAGTGATTCACAACCAATTTTTAGCCACAAACCTACTCATTTCAGCAACCCAAAGCTGCCTTCTTCCATTTTCAGGGAGAGAGGCAGTCTCTCCCTGGAGCAACTTGAGGTTAAGGGTCTTGCTCAGGGTCCCAGTGGTGGTGTGCTGGAGTAAGAATTCGAACCCATAACCTCTTGGTCCAGAGGTAAGTATCCTACCACTAGGCCACCACCACGTTCTGGCTGGGCCGTTCTGGCTACTGGCATATAGATTTGTAAAATTCATTAACCAAATCGTCTTGAACAGAAATTGATAGAAAATATACAGAAAAAGCTTGCCAGTGTTAACAGAGAGCTTTCATGTTGCAAAGAGCTTCACTTGTTTTGTTATAAAACTGGTACTTGTATACAAGTGTTCAGCTGAGAGTTTCTTGTGGGCTGCACTTAATTTAAATGGAGGGATAACACATTTTAAGTCCTTTAAAGGATTAATGATTGTATCTCACACAAAAAGAGATCTCACAGAAAGTTTGGCTTAATTATTTCAAGATCATTATGGATAATTATGAACAAACACTGGATCTAGCCCCAATTTGAAGTAGTGTGTACATTGATTTACAACTCACTATTTAGGGTCAGACCTAAAACTGTTTTCTGCTAATGCTAATGATGCCAAATATTTAATTAATTGACAACAAGCTATTTTCTCATTTATGCAGAAGGTGGATGTGTAGACAGACAGAGCACTAGGCAGACCACATTAAGGTGGGCAAACCCCTTTTCCTTAATATATCATAGACAAACTCTAATTTTTCCTTGCGTCTTGACCTTAACTAACACGGGGTGGAGGTAGCTCAGTGGGTAGAATACTTGCCTCCAGACCAAGTAGTCTCAGGTTCGAATCCTACCTCCAGCACACCACCACTGGGTCCCTGAGCAAGACCCTTAACCCCAAGTTGCTCCAGGGAGAGACTGTCCCCTGTAGTTAGGGAATGGAAGTCGCTTTGGACAAAAGCGTCTGCTAAATGCCGTAAATGTAAATGTATTAAATCAACAGAATTAAACTGAAAAAAACAACTATGTTAAGCACAAACAGTATAGCGGTTAATATGCATTATAATTAAAAAAGTGAAATATCAGCATACAGACCTCAACAAAAATTTAATCAACTCACCAAGGCGATAGGGGTCATGACGGGTGTCTTGCCAATCAACTTCATCCTCAGAACTGTCGCTGTCCTCAAATGGGTGAACCATGCGGTAGTTCTCAAATGAAATGGACACTGTAAAAAAATTAAGTTTGTAAATATTCAGCATAAAGTGCCAAGACCTGCAACTTAAAATTAAGCTTCTTTTAAAACCCCAGGTAAATTTAATATGCACACAACTAAACACCACATGATCTCCAATGCCCTATATACAGAGATTTGTAACTGTAACATGAAAAAAATCCCAAGGGCACTCTTGACAGTACATAAGCAAAGATGTTGTCAGTGCCTCTGATAGGCTTGATTTCCAGATGAAATGGTTGCAAAATTAAGCTCCATCGCATCAAACGATTGTTGGTGTTGGTGCATGCAATCCAGGAACTTTAAAGGATCATGATCACTGTCCACAACAATCCTGGAAGCTTCTAAATAGATCTCAAAGTGCTGAACTGCCAAAACAAGAGTCAATCTCTATGGGGAATACCACCATTGACTTTGATTAAATGTCTTAGAAAAGAAGCAAGCGGGGTGATGGATGCTTTCCACACCCAACTGTAAGAGCACAGCTCCTCCACTAATGTCCCTGGCATCCACAGCAAGCAAAAGTGGCGTTGAAAAATCAGGAGCAATCAAAACAGCGAGCGATAAACACAACATTAACATTATCAAATGCCCTTTGGGCTGAGCAGGTCACAAGGCTACAACCAAAGAGAAGTTCTTACAAAATGCACAATAATAGTACACCATGCCAAAGAATTAGCATAACTCTCGACCATCTACAGGGGCAGGGAAATGGCAGATGGCAGATATTTTTGCATCTAGGGTGCAGCTGCCCTTCTCCTACAATTCTACCCACGTGGGTCACTGTTGCTTTCGCAAATTCACACTGTTGACGAGTGAAAAGCTCATGTATCTGACAAATGTGTGCTGTTGAAGATATGGTTAGATATTGTTTGGGTTTTTTTCGATACCGGTGCCAAATCGATACTTTTAAAACGGTACCAGTGCCAACACAGTGCCTGAACTTTACAAAAAACACAAAATGATGGTGGATGACTCAAGAATACATTTTTATTTAACAAAAAATGTAACGCTTAAAATTTAACAATATATTAAAAGTTCAAAGTATATATGAATATATAAGTAAATACAAAAAACAACAACAACAAAACATAAGCCACCTAACCCAAATACAATAACTAAACAGCTTCAAATTTGAGCAATTCTTTTGCAGAAATATCACCATATTTGCCTTTTCTGGCAAAATACGACATCTTTCCTGACTTATTGCATACCCTGCAGAGGATAAACCCCTCTCAGATGGTGTAGCTGAGGCCTGCACACAAAGGTATGTGTTTGAAAGTGCAGATAATATGGGAAGAGTGTCCCGCTTTCCCCACCACCAAGCTACAGGGTCTTGTCCTGATGAGACTGAAGGTAGTTTGGTAGATGTTCTCATTATAGGCCTGCTCAGCTTTGGTGAGGGCACCACTTCTTGAGGTTGTTGCTCAAGTAACTCTCGGTCCTCATCCTCAAACAGCTCTTCTACGGATGACTTCCTGGCATACTTCTTGTGATATGGAGACTGAAAAAAGAGACAAACTTGCTTCAAAAATGTATTTATTTTAAATAGTGTATTTCAATATTACTTATATGTTCCCCTGCATTCAGTGACTTGTCCTCCTATCTATCTTCAGATTCTCCTTGATATTGTGCTCCATTGGAAGCTGCACAAATTATGTTGCACATATAAACAGCAATATTTTGTTGTAGAAACTGTAACATGGCATACATGGGAAATAAGACTGAGCATAAAATACATGTTCTGCTGTTACACTGCAAACTGCTGGGACTCGCAGATCCAGTCACACACGGTTCTTTTTGGAGAACGAAACTGATCGCTTTACGCAGAAATTTTCAAAACAACGCAGAACCTGCAAATATTCTCCGCTTTTTTTGGTGACAATATGTTTTTTTTTTTTACTCATTTTAGTTCTTCTGGCTCCCCCTGCATGGCTGTAGGGCTCTCTTGCTCTCTCTCTCTCTGTCACTCTCTTTTACTCCCTCTGTATCTCTCTCTCTAGTTTGTGACTTTTCCGGAGCGCGCATCTCTCTCTCTGTCTTTCTCATTTGTGACTTTTCCGTATTTAAACCTCGGGTTTATCTTTACATTTTCATTAAGGGTGATGTATTAAACGGTTTAAAATGAAATGAAGGTGTTCTGGGAGCACATCTGGGGGCATATTTAAGGTTTACACTATAAAAATAGGCCTTTTAAGGCATTTTTTGACCAAAACACAACAACGCGGTTTTTCATTATACGCAGGTGCTCGTGTAACGTAACCCCCGCGAATAACAGGGGCTTACTGTACTGGTAAACACAGTGTCCTGTTCAGCCACTGTAAAATGCTTCTCCAGCTTAGTCAGTATGGGAAGAGTTTTGCCACATGGGGGAGACTTCTCACTGGATACACAGAGGGTTGAGGTGTACAACAGCTTCCTGTTTTTAACAAAATCATATGTCTTCTTTCCAGTCTGGGGCAAAAAAAAAAAATTAAGATAAGAAAAAGAATTATTGCTGTTCTTTGTTTCATAATTGATCTTTTTGTCTATTACTTTCTCCATTGGCTTCCTGAGTCGTTGGTCAAGTGATGCTGCCTGGATGGCCGGGTACTGCTCTAAAAATCTCTGCACCATCAAGAAAAGGGAGTTCCACCATGTTCTGACATCCAGAATCATGTTATGTTGTGGCAGATCTGAAACACAAATGCACATTTTTAATTACAATCTACAAGAATATGTGTAAAACAAACATTACTTTCTGAGATATATAATGACTCTGCTACTTACTGAGAAGTTGCTGATTCTCCCGCAGCACAATCTTTGCCATGGAGGATCTCCTCAGCCACACTACGACAGATCGAAGTCTGGCACACCACTTTGTAATAGCACTGATGCTGTAAACCTTCTGTGCGGCCAAGTTTAGGGTGCCGGCAAAGCACCCCACCTTTAAAAGCTTAAGATTCTTCAGTGCAACATCCATATTGCTGGCATTGTCTACTGTGGCAGCTACGACTTGTGTTTATCTGGAATTCCTCTAGAATGCAATTTATCTCGTCTGCCACCACGAGGCCTGTTTGTGACTCATGCACAGCTTTGGTGTTTAGCACTTTTTGCTTAATGTGGCCTTCACTGTTAAATAGTGGTCCTGTGCCACACAGGTCCACCCATCACATGTGACAGCAGCCTTACTCACTTGTGAACTCCTGAATAACGTTTTGTTTCTCAACAGAGTACCATGCAGGAATAAGAGTGTTGGACAAATCATCTCTGGATGCGGGTTGGTAGTGAGGATTAAGGGCAGCAGTCATTTCCCTAAAAATGATTTTTTTTATTGATTAATACATTTTTGGACTAATTTAATATATATACTATATATTTTTAACATAATATATTTAAAAAAAGAAATATATAAACATATATACAAATATATATATATATATATATCATACCTGTCAAGTTTTGGATTTGAAAATAAGGGAAATTTTCCGGCGCCCGCCGCAAGCCGTCCCACCATCGTACTACAGCTCTTCGTTTGGGGAAATGTGCCTGTGTCTATTTTTAAATAATTTTTATTGGCTATAAAATTCAATAATAAAAATTCTTTAAAAATAGACACAGGCACATTTCCCCAAACTAAGAGC
>JBBPDE010001918.1:0-11739 GCA_037974605.1 Nannopetersius ansorgii | reverse complement strand
AGTCCCACTCTAAAACCTCTCCCAGAAAGATATGACTTGAACCATTTTAACACAGTGCCTTTAATCCTTACACTATGAGATAAGGATATCATAGTCTATTGTATCAAAAGCAACAGTGAGATCTAAAAGTACCAGCATGACAGAATCACCAGAGTCAGTTATTGTTAAAACATCATTACATACTCTCTTTACATACAACGTGCAGAATCAGTGCTATGCAATGCTTTAAAACTGGACTGAAACACCTCAAGTATACTATGGGCATCTAAAAATGATAGTAACTGTAAAAGAACTGCCTTTTCTAAAATTTTAGACATGAAAGGGAGTTTGGAAATCGGGCGATAATTTGAAAGCACAGAGGTGTACAAGTTAGACTTTTTAATAAGTGGCTAGATCACTGCTTGCTTAAAATAGAATGGTACAATACCAGAGGCAAGACTGCTGTTAATGATTGTTAGAATACTAGGTCCAATTGTTTCCCATACCTCTATAAACAAATGAGGTGGGACAATATCAGTGGGACAGGCTGAGGCCTTTAGAAGTGCTATAATATCCCGTAGGGAGGATAGAGACAAAAGCTCAAAATGATCAAAGACCACTGCACACTCAAGAGTAACATAAGGGCCAGATGAACTTGGAGTGGGGATACTTGCTTTGTAGACTGCATGAGGAGTGTTAAGAACAGAGTTGATTGTATTTAAAAGGAGACGTGAATCAGAGGAATTTGTTAAAATAATAGAGAGATACTTGGTCTTTTCTAATTTAACAACTCTCTGATAGTTGTACAAACTCTCCTTTAAGATATCATAGGAGACCTGTAAATGATCATGTTTCCATTTGCGCTCAGCTTTTCTACATGCTTGTCTAGCAGCCCGAAGTAGCCTCATGTATCCACGGAGCATGTTTTTGTCTCCGGCGCATAGATTTAATTGACGCAACGTCATCAAGAATGTCAGTGCACATAGATAAAAAAGAAGAAGTTAAGTCTTCTGTGTTTTGGCACACAGAAGAGGTCATATCTTCCTTAGCTGCATTAAATGCAATGGAAAATTGGGAGGCTGTAGAGGGTTTGATCGCCCGGCGGACGCTAACTGGGGCACACTTTTTATACAGACAACATGGAATGGAGAGGTCAAATAAAACTGGCGCATGATCAGAAAAAAAATCAGCTTTTAAGACTTTCACATTTGTAACAGGGAAACCACATGACAAAACAAGTTCTAATGTGTGCCCATGCATCTGCGTAGGACTATTTACAAACTGTATAAAGTTAAAAATGTCAATAAGACTTAAAAAGTCCTTTACGAGTTGAGTTTTCGGACAGCACACATGAATGTTAAGATCTCCAACAACCAATACCCGGTCGTATTTAAGCATAATTTCAGATAGGAAATTAGAAAAGTCACTGATAAAGTCCTTATTATATTTAGGAGGCCGGTAAATAACCGCACACAATACTGGGAAACGCAGATCCAAACGCAGTACTGGGCTTCTGCGTCCAAGCCGATAACCAACCATGTGTATGGGTATACTCTATGCATGTTTTTATGCTCCGGTACGTCTATTATGTATTTTCTTATACAGGGATTTTCCCTATAATGGTTTTTAAGTATTTATCTCCCAGATCAAAATACTGAGTGTTTTTATGCTTTTCACTAGGGCATTAACGACTTCAGATTTTTTCAGATCAACTTTATCTGTCAACAAAGTCAAATCAACTAGATAGACATCACACAAACGCAGGTCAGGAACACAGGTGTCCAACACTAAGCAACTTTAATTAAACTTCTCTGCAACATAGTTCTCAGTCAACATGACAATTAAACAAAACAAAACAAAGGCTAATGCCTTGCATTTTCTGGTAAATTTAAGTGCATAACAGAAAGTGGGAACAACTCCTTGCAGCCCAGCATCACCCATGTTAGCTACCGGGTGCCGTTTCAGATGCCATGCAGAATGCTGGTACTGTTACTGTACTTTAACACTGACTTGCAAGTTGTGCAGGTCACCATGCTGTTTGCTTGCCATATTTCCACACATGTGATGTGTGTCTGTCACCCCTGTTGCCATGTCTCTCGTCTTGTTGTGGTCTTGTGTTTAAATTCCGCTTGTGCTACCGCCCGTTTTATGAAGGGACTATAATAATTGGTTAAGTTAAGGAATGCGTGTAAGTATAAGCCAATCAGAGGCTGAGATTTCCTTGTGTTCACAAAGAGCACAGAGAGGAAAAAACAGGACTTGTCAACTTCTCTCTGGGGGGCATTGACTTGTGCCTCTGACGTCGACGCCTAGACTAATTGGCTTTTCTGTTAATGCCCTACTTTTCACAGTTTAAGAGTTATGTACAAGTGCTTTTGAAGTGAAGCTCCCAATTTAGACATTCTGTTTTTAATAACTGCCTTAGTTTAATCAAAGAATTGGTATTTGCTTCCTATTTTAGATGTGTTCTGCTTTTTAAGACCAAAGACCAGAGCACACAGATTCCACAAACAGCAACAAATGCCAAATTTGGAAGGTAGACAGACAAGAATTGATGGACCAAATGAGAACATTTTAGGATAATGGGATGGGTCAAACAAGCAAGCAGCATTCGTATTTTGTTCTCTCTGAAAACTCACACACATTTTGAGAGCATAGAAATTAATGATTTTTGAGGTGCTTAGAGAATATTAACAAGAAGGTATTTTAACAGATAGATGCCAAACAACAGCATATGTATTAAATAAGCCTTACTGTTTGGATCTATACAAACTCCTGAACAGATTGGAGTAATTTCACTCAGCGACTGGTTTCTTTTAATCACGTACTGTAGAAATTACTGAAAGTGTTTTAGTTTAACACTACAAACCTAATTATTTGGTGAATAACTGACACTACATTTACTAACTAATAATGTATTTTGAACCTCACAAAAATACACAGAGCCACTAGAAAGGCAACTTAGGCAAAATCATGGGACGGTAAGTAAGAAATGGGTGGTAAGTAATGTGGTCTTCATCAAATTGACAATTACGTATTGGAATCTCACTTTTCTCAATCAGCCTATGAAAATTATGTCAAAACATCACATTCTGAAAGCCTACACCTGACTATTGTTCTGATTTAGACTGATAGTTAGTTAAACTCTCTTTGTGGATTCCATCATGCTGTAGCAGTAGATACAGTTAAGAAAGAATTAAGAATTTAAGAAATGTTAGCAGCTCCTTTGCAATCAGCAGAAGCATCACTGCTTTCACCAAACGAGATTCCAAGAAATGTATGAATCAACAAGAATCAACAGCCATGTTTACTGAACATCACCAAAAGTCTTGGCAAAGTCTAGAAAGTTCATTTATTTCTATGGGAAACTAAATGCTTATTTATTTTCCCATAAAATACGAAACATTCCTAAAATGTAGCTAGTACAAACTGATGCTGGCATATGTCAATTGTGTGTGGCAAACAATGGTTCAGTTTCACTTTGAGTGACTCTCATTTTTAGTTATGAATTCCCTAGAACACTACTGAAGTAGGCCAATGTAAGGAATAAGGAAATGTTCATTTGTACCCATAAACTAATATCTTTCTTTGTCTTGTCATTGAGTATGTGTTCCTAGTTCTACACTGCAGAGCTTAGTTATTCGTTCTGGAATAAAACAAAATCAGTTTGTAAAGTTAGTGGTTTATTGTATATAATTGTATATAAATATATATACACTGAGCTTGATGAACAGTCATTTTTCCACTTTGGAACTGTGTAATAAGTTACATCTTATGTCAATTGCACCATGTGATTGTACAGTACATTATGTGTTAAATAAATATGTTCTTACATTTGAACAACATTTAAATTAAGTTTGATAAATAAGATAATAATAAAACAATATTAACATTACAAAGACATTAAGAATACATGAAATCCATTTTGCTGAAAATCCTCCAAATGTGGCAAAAGACACGTGTAAATGTTTCATTGTCGAACTTTGCTGGCCAGGTCAAACACGGAGAGGAAGTCGTTCACCGCTCCACCCTGGATCATGCCATTTTTCACCTTAATGGAAGCAATAAATACATTATTACCAGTGCATCATTGTCCTATGGACATATAAATAAGACTTATTGACTCATGTGGTACAAAACTCCATTATAAAAACAAATAATAAACTAACGCTAATACACCTGTTACATCTTCATGAGCAGGTTAACCTTGCATTCACTTAAAACCCATCAACATTAAACTGCACAAAAACAAAAGATCAAACATCTTACATCTTTGAGTGTGATCTCATGAAGCTGCTTCAACACTTTGTCCTCTTTCTTATATTGTTTTTCCCACAGGCGCGTCACGTTTGTCTTGAGTTCCTCTAGGCTCCTCTCAGTATTCTTGTCCTGGGACTCAGAGGACTCCTTTAGCATTGCTGAAAAGATGCTCCTATAACTGTTCAGCATGGCCGCCATCATCAGCGACTCGCAAGTGCAAGTCTGGAGACAACAGAATACAATTAGGTAGAGGCTTTTTCACACTTGAGATTGTTCAACTGTAGGCAAGGTTGACAAACTCACCTCCACTTTGCCCAAGTAGGGAGTGAACACAGCACGACCCACCCAGTCACTGCCTGTTAACTTCTGTTGAAAGTAGAGGTCAAAAATGAGTGCATTTTACTTTAAAAGTCCAAGCATTATGAAGCTTAGACTTCAAAGAGATCCATTAATGTAGACTATAGCGTCCATTCTATAATGCCAAAGCTTCATTGCCTGCTCTACATGACACTTATTGAAACTGAACAGATCACACTTAAGTTACAATAGTATGACTTGTGACCAAACACTCCGCCTCAGGTCACTATGTAACATCGCTACATTTGGCAATATGCTGGTTTAATGCATGGCTAGTCTTAAGAGTTCAGTAGAAAACACTTACATAATGTTGTCTCACAGACTGCACGGCATGTAGCAGGTTGTTGTTCTTTTCAGGAATCACACTCCCATGAGCTCCAATCAGTGACTCAATGATGACAAGTCCACACATCAGGACCACGGCGAACCAAGAATCCATTCTTATTGTGTTTTCTTCTTCACACAGTATGGAATCCAGAGGCTTCGAATAAGAACACAGTGCTCTTACCTAAGAACAGTGAAACTGTGAGCAAGTGAACGATGTGCTGAAGAGTGGGTCAAGGGGTTTATATACAGATAGAGTGCAACCTAAGGGCTGCTCTTGGGTTTTGGGGTTTCTGTGGGCTCCCGTCTATGAAAGTTTCCCTTAAATCAGAGATGCACTGCTCCTAAATACTTGATCTCGCAGTAACCCCCAACTCAAAAGCAGGTAATTTCCTCACAGGGATTCATCGAAAGATCTGACCAGGTTTGAGGGTAGCTTTAAATGCAGTTAGGTTGCTAACCATGACCTCAAAACAGTTGAGAATTCTGAGTCAGCCCTTGAAAAAAAAAGCTTGATGTTATCTGCAGCTGCTTATCATCTATATATCTCTATACTTTTTGCATATCAGGAAAGACATTGTACACAGTAGTATGGCATGTATATGAATAGTGTAATGCAATTTTTGGCAGTTTATTTTCTTTCTCTGAAACCTTGTGTTTTGCAAGGCTGCCAACCAAGTGACATTGTTACAAAGGTTCACAACTGGTTTATTTATGTCAGAGGAACTGTGGTAACTAATTTTGGGAGCATGCACTTTGGCACTATAGTTTTGGGTGATTATTGCAATAAAAAGTGGAGTTTTTTATTGCACATACTACATATGCGCCCTATATCATTTTTATGTAGTTTTATAGTATTGCATTGAAGTTTGCATCTGTGGTTAAATTTCACATGCATGAATTTGCTTGTACAGTGTTTTGTTGCCTGTGACAACAATGTTTTTTTAGATGAATTCAGAATTCCCCTGCTCTGTGGTGGAAAGTAAACAGCAGTTCCTTGAATCTGCAACTTTTGACTGTTTCAACGGATGAACGGTTAGATGGATACATGAATAAAGGCCTCAGTGACGATTTTGAACTGCTGTCAGTGGCTAATTAAACCACAGTGCATAGTGCTCAAGCAGAAACATTTGACTTTAAATAACGGTGGTGACGCAAGTGATTAGAACTTTCCAAATGAATTACATTATTCTATTTTGTCAATTTTAGAACATTTCTTGTGGCATTTTATCACTTTCTTGCATATTTTTCACTCTTACTGGGTGTGTAAGATGGCCATAGGATGCTTTACCCATAGTTTTGAAAAAATTTCACATGACTCAGAGCTCTCCCATCTTGGTTATATCTTGGGATTGGGGACATCCAAGCAAGCAAGTGGGATTGGGACACATTCCGTTTCTTTTATGCAAAAATACGCGGAAAAAAACATCAGAATCATAAGTATCAATCCACATATCCCTCTCTGTAATGCTTGGTTAAATTCTCAGTTTCTACTAGGAAAACAGTCTTGCTTCAATTGTGTACCTGTACCGGAATACATACGTTCTCATGAATCAACAAACAGCCTGTGGTTTATTAAGAAGAGTAACCACACTGACTGGCAAACAATCTCAGTTTCCCAAAAGTGTATACACTGCTGTGTTGGCCATTGAGTCATTTTCTACAATATTAACTGTCAAAATATTTTCAGGAAAGTTCATTGCAACTCAGCAGAAGAAATACTGGCAAAGTGATCAGTGAACTTAGATAACACAATGTGTGAATCTTACATGGACCAATTGAAATTCTCCTTTGGCAATGTTAACAGACATTGAGTGAAGAGCATTCTTTCCTTCTCCTATAAAGTTATGGTTTGGACATACATGGTTTGACATATGGCAGTGTTGTTTAAATCTATGAACTGCAGCAGTATGGTTTAAAATATTACTAAACCTTATAGGACAACATGATTTCAGGGTCTAATTGGCCTTCTCAGACTGTCAGTATATAAGCCCAGGGCTTAAAGTAACACCTCAGTCACTAATGCTAGTCTTGCTAACAGTGAATGAAAGCCAGTATTACTCTAATTATATCATATGACTGGTGACTACTAGCTTCCATTAATATGTATTGCATGCATTTTTCAGTATTGGCTATGTAAATGTTTTATACATGATCCTTGATACTGGAATCCTATTACCAAATGAGAGTTTAATGGAGTCTATAGTCTGACTCACTAGCTGTTGACATAAGCGCTTCCTGTGGGGCGGCTCCATCTGCGTAGAAGCCACAATGAGAATTTCCAGCAAGCTTGCTGTGGTCAGGCTGTGCAGTGTGCAGTGCAGCATCTTGCTATACGTCAAACACACTCGTATGAAGAGTAGGGGGATTCAGTGGGCACCTCTGGCTAATTTCCTGACCTCTGTGTGATGGAACCCAGGTCATCAGCAGATGCTGGCATGTTACACTTCCGGCACCCCCGGCAAGTGGCAGCCTGTTATGGCAGCTCTGCTCATTTCGAAGCTTCTTTTCGCAAATTTTCCACTTGTGGGACTAATTAAGGCTTATATTATCTTATCTTACTGATCCTCGTTAGTAGGTTCACCTTCCAGGGCTGCTGTGCCATGCATAGTCTATGCATAGCTTCAAGACGGGCACAATCACTGGGATATTTCCTCTTCCTTTACAAGTACATTAATACACACTGCCTGTTAACTTCTGTTGAAAGTAGAAGTTAAAAATGAGTGCTTTTTACTTTAAAAGTCCAAGCATGAAGAAGCTTAGACTTCAAAGAGATCCATTAATGTAGACTATAGCGTCCATTCTATAATGTCAAAGCTTCATCCACCTGGTCTACTTGACTCTGACTGAAACTGAACAGATCACACTTAAGTTCCAATAGTAAGACTTGTGACCAAACACTCCGCCTCAGGTCACTATGTAACATTGCTACATTTGGCAATATGCTGGTTTAATGCATGGCTAGTCTTGTATAGTAGAAAACACTTACATAATGTTGTTTCACAGACTGCACAGCATGTAGCAGGTTGTTGTTCTTTTCAGGAATCACGCTCCCATGAGCTCCATTCAGTGACTCGATGATGACAAGTCCACACATCAGGACCACGGCGAACCAAGAATCCATTCTTATTGTGTTTTCTTCTTCACACAGTATGGAATCCAGAGGCTTCGAATAAGAACACAGTGCTCTTACCTAAGAACAGTGAAACTGTGAGCAAGTGAACGATGTGCTGAAGAGTGGGTCAAGGGGTTTATATACAGATAGAGTGCAACCTAAGGGCTGCTCTTGGGTTTTGGGGTTTCTGTGGGCTAATTACTGGGATATTTCCTCCTCCATTATAAGTACATGAATACACACCTACCTTAATATATAAATGTAATAAATTGATGTATTTAGCATGTGATCTGTCTTACTGAGTAGATTTGTGTGTTTCATACATCAGGAGTGCCAGGATACACTATGGGAAGAAGGATAGCTGCCAGAGGCAGTGTCATAGTCTGAGTGATGTCTGACATTCATGTGGATGCTACTTTGTACCACCGACCCTATCTTTGCTACAGAATACACCTTGATGGCAAGAAGATTTTCTATTGTCTATTACATGCTCAGCACAACAAGAACAAAAGGAATGTCCCTTGGTGTAAATAAAGGTCTTTCTTATCCTATCCTATCTGATTTTATCTCATCTTATGGCAGTGGCCTTTTTCAGCACTTTTCCTGCCACACTGAAAATGTTCAGGAATGTTTGAAGAACATGACAAAGGTGTTGAGCTGGCCTTCAGGATCCCCAGTTATGGGTCTAGTTTAGCATATGTGGGATGTACAGGACAACTGAGTCCAATTCATGGAGGCCCACCTGGCAAATTATGGGACTAAAGGGTTTTGCTGCTGCAAATAACTTAGAAGAAGAAGAAAATATTTGTGACTTTTTAAGCCATTTCCGTCAGTCAATGCATCCAATTTTGAAAAAGAGCTAACAGCAGCCAAATTATGTAACAAAATATTAAAAGGGCCAAAAATGGAGATTGAGGTTTTGTTCCAGCATCAACATACATATGAGCCCGGTCTCACGAGTTTTAATGCAGCCATCACGCTATACGGTGTAATCAAAATACATGCTGCAATCATGCTTTAGGGCTTTTTCGTGCTAGGACAACGCTTCACTACTATGTATTTTAATGCACACTGCCAGTATCAGCGGTAACTGGTGACTAAGGAACAGTGGGAGAGAAATAAAGAGTTGATTCTTTATCGTTTTTGTTTGCACAGCAGTTGAAACAGGTTGAAATGCCGTGAGTCAGGAGGTCACCAACCCTAAACTGAAATCTAACTCTAACCTTATCTTTAACCCTAACCCTAACCCTAACCTTAACCTTAACCTCAACCTTAACCCTATCTCTAACTCTAAAAGATAGTGAAGCATTGTCCTAGCACGAAAAAAAGCCCTAAAGCGTGATTACAGAACGTACGAAAAGTCGTGAGATCGGGTTGTACATATACATACATACCTGACTTAATGACTTTAGGAGCATAACGAGTGCCGATGCTCCCAGAAGAGTTTATGGCATGATTTAACTGAAGTCTAGTTATGATGTTCTGTGGTAAAAAGGCAGAGGCCCAGTTAGTTTTAATCTTTAATAAAAGATCGAACTTTGAAATTTTGAAAATTTTGAAAATGTTTAAATAAAGTTAAATAAAGAGAGTTTGGAATGTTTAAATAAAGTGTGTTGGGGAACAGATGGGGCAGCTTCAATCACAAAAGACTCAAATAGCCAGTGTTTCAGTAGGAACAGTGACTAAAGTGACATCCGCATGTAGAAGATTGAGAAAGATGGAAATATTGATGGAAAGTGAACATATAGTGACTTCAATGATTGTACATTAGTGATGTGTAACAGACAAGAAGGCTTACATGACTGAGAATGTCCATTACAGGACATGATCAGTCTCTCATTACGAAGACAAATGAACAGGTCTAGGCATGTGTAAAAGATGCAGAGACTGATCTACACAGATATGGAAAAGGTCAGATGAGTCATCTTTCACCATATTCTCCACAAGGGTGCATATGAATGTATAGGCATACATGTTTGACCTCTACAGGTGGCTTTTTCATACTCTGGTGGAAATTATTATGGCATGGTTTGGGTTCCCTTGCAGAGAAGGGTCACTGCAAATGAACAAAGTTAATGTTGAAACATTTCTGTCCTGATGGGATGACCTCTTCCATTATGAGATCTACACTGAACGGGAGGTCACTGAATGTTTTGATGGGTATGAAATTGATGAAAATTATATTATAACCCCAGTCATTTTGTTTTTTTCCCTTTTCATTCATCTCCCACCTGCATATACTCTGCACAACTGCTCAGCCATGCAATTATCCAAGCAACCAATCATATGGAATAAGTGAATAAAAGTCATGCCCACAAGTTTCAGTTAATGGTTACACCACACATCAGTCTATGTACATATGCCTTTCCTTTTAATGCTGTCCTTGCACATAGGCTTTGTGGCTGCATAGAATAGATTACATTTGTGGTTTGAGTTCAGTGACTTTCAGGAACCGCTGTACCAGTGTGCAATCACAAAGCATTCATAAGAAAAATGTCTTTCTAACTGCAGGGGGATTAAATAAAATTGGGTTGGGGCTGTTCGGGGGAGCACAATGGGTTATACTCTTCTGTGTCATCAGGGGACAGGGGGCATATCTTCAATAATAATCTTCAATTTTTGCACTTATCACATTTTTAATAATTCAAACAATAACTTAAACACCTCAGAAACCCACATATTACAAATAGTATTCCAGAAAAAAAAACAAGCAAATCACAGTCCCTATAAACAGACATAAAAAGTGACCATTCTGTCATATGTGAGCACATCACAGCACAAAATTCTTTCTCTGCATTCAACCCATCACCAAGTGCAGCAGCGGGCAGCCAGGAAAGGTACTTTGATCAAGAGTGGTAGCTCAGCAGTCTTGGGAATCAAACCTATGACTTCCTGAGCACAGGGAGAATGCCCTAACCACTAGACCACCAACATCCCCCAGGGAGCCCCCATTGCAACTCACAGAGCTCCCATAGCAAATCCCAACTAGTCCCCTGTCTAACAGACCTAGACAGATTGTGTACAAATGGAAGAAATGTAAGACTGTTGTTACTTTCCCTAGTGTAATAGTTGCCAGGTCACAAAGGACCCCAGGGTAACTGCTAAGCAACTGAAGGCCTCTCCTGCACTGGCCATCAGGAGAACACTGAACAACAATGGTGTCCATGGCAGGGTTGCAAGGAGGAAGCCACTAGTGGTGTGCGATATCACAAAATTTGGTATCGATCCGATACCAAGTAAATATAGAGCCTGTATCGCCGATACCGATACTTTTTTTGTTTACTTTTTAAAGGTGGATGCATCATCAATTTGCTAAATCTGAATGAATTTGCCTGTCTTTTAAGTGATTTTGTGTTTATTCCTTTGAATTATTAATTAATTAAAAACCCAGGACAGAATTTGAGCAAAGTTATGAATAGAAATATACTTTATTATCATAATAGCAATAACAATAAAACAATAATAATTAAAAATAAATTTAAAATAAACAATTAGTGAAAATACAGCAAATAAAGTGCAATTAAAACAACCCCCAAAGAAATAAGGAATAAAGGAATATAAATGATTAACATTTGTTGCTGAAATATAGTGTGATGGGCCTTGTCAGTGGCGAGGGTTAGCCACTGCTTTTTGTTTGGGTTTTCTGGGTGGTTCTGTTCTGGGGTTTTGGATCTTGTTTTAATGGCTCTGTTTATTGGGTTTTC
>JBBPDE010001871.1:0-11742 GCA_037974605.1 Nannopetersius ansorgii | reverse complement strand
AAACCCATTTTCAAGATTTGATCCAATCCGTTATCCAAAATCCTAGTGGATTACTTTTGAAAAACCGGGCCCAGGTGGTTCCATTCCGTACCAGACAGTAGGGCTGACCGATTAATCAGAATCGCATCGAAATCGCGACGTGAATATGCGCGATTTCTAAATCGCCTTAAAGCGCGATTTTTTGCGCGCTGCCAACTTTTCCTGCGGTATGCTATTTGAACCAATCACAACGCAGCGTGCCTAAACAGAGCACGAGAACAGGAGACTGAACTGAACGACAAATAGGCTGCAGAAACAGGGATGATGAGTTCAGCACTGTCAGTCTGTCGTTGCGGTGAAACAGGGTAACACAACAAACAAACAAACGGAGAGAAGTGCACCCCAAACTCGTTCGGACCCAGGTGATAATCAATATTGCAGGTGTTTGCAAGCTGCACACCATATGGAAAAAGTTCAAAAAGCACAGACAAATTACAGACGCCGTGACATCATTTATACAAAAATATGATGCCCGCAAAGTAAAGTCAGCTCCCAGAAATGAACATGCTGGTTTTCTTAGCAAAAAACCTTTGAACGCTTAAAGCAGCTGATTCTGACGGTGTTCTAATTGTTTAGTTGTTTTTATGTGGGAGACTGTTGTTGCTTTTCACACACACACACACACACACACACACACACACACACACACACACTTTTTGCCATACGTCTGTTCTAGAGCCATTTTATTACACCTTTACTTATTTTTTGCCTTATGTCTGTTTTAGAGACATGTTACAGGTCTTTGACAAAGATCTAATTATTTTTCTTTGGAACATGTTTCATATTCACACTGTAAAACAAAATCGTGATTAAAATCAAAATCGCAATATTGTTCAAGAAACTCGTAATGGGTTTCTTTTGTCCGTATCGCACAGCCCTACCAGACAGGCTACAGTCAACAAACAACGTGCCCCAGAATAGTAGCGGTACCTGATAAAATGGACAGTATGTGTAGGCACAAGGTCAAATTCAAATGTTTGTGTGCTGCTTATCAAATGACACGTCACATCATGAAAATACACTTCTGCATTTTAATACACAATCAGTGTATACTTGCTGTTATGGTACATAATTAGTAAATAATGCGAAGTAATAATTGCTGGACAGCACCTGTACTTAGTTTTACTAATAGAAGCAATAAACTTTGTGGTGTATCTTTCAACTGTATTTTTGGGTCTCTCCTCTACATTTTTTGATGCTAAAACGGTAAACATGATCTAATTGCATTTTTCCGATCAAATCCTCCCATTCACCCAGACAGTCGTTTTCATTCTTCTCAGCTCACATCTCATCCCATCCAGGTTATCAAAACTCACACAGTTGAACTTGCCTGACTCACCCGACTCAACAAGCATGTCAACTGCCTGGAAGGCATCAGGACCATTTTCAGAATCCTTGCCTTAGGAACTGTGGCCCAGAGCCACAGAGTTCATGTCGGTGGTTCAACTGAAGTTACACTAAGACTGCAGCTTGGTGAGGTACTGACAAAGTTCACCAAAAGTTTGCTACTCGCTGACTAAACAATGACGTCAAACAGTGCTTTCTGCGCATGTGAAAAGCCAATACGCGATTGCCCAGTCTAGGTCGAAAATCATTAGGCTTATTCCCACTGTGGGAAATGATGTCATGGGTGGATCGATGAATGCGCGCTGTCACCCAGCTGGTGATCAATTTAGCTGCAATGGTGACACGACACTACTGCTTGGCAAGGAGGACACTGAAAACACTCAAATCAAGTGCCCTATAGAACAATAATCAAAACACATAATGCAAATATTCTGGAAGTAAACATCCCCAACTGATTTAAGTGTCCTGCATTTACTACATGTTCATTGAAAAATAAGCTAAGAGATCATAGTGAAAAAAACTCGATTTCAGACAACAGAGTAAAGTTGCCAAACACATAAAAAAGGCTAATCCATAGCTTCAAACTGAATGTATACCATCTGTACCTTTATTCAAATACAGACAGGAATCAAACCCATATATATATATAGGCAGGTGCCCTTAACCACAGCTAAGAGTACTAGTTTTATCATTATAGCAGTGTTTGAGAACGAAGGAAATATTCCACATTTTGGGCAGTGTGCGGTTCAACATTTCAAAACAGTAGCTACTAAGAATCACATCTGAAAGGAAACCAAGTATTTGTGTCTTTTATGTAGAAGACGGATTCATAGTTTTTATGATGCATGCAGCAGGTCAATGTTGTCACAGTACTAACGATATCCGTGATGTATACAGAAAAGCACAGTTAGGATGAAACCAATTCATCATTATAACACTGTCATATTGCCCACACCTATATGTACCACTAACTTCCAGTTATGACAGGCCAGTGAGCAGGTCATGAGTTTCTCACTCAAACACAGGCACTTTCAAAAAGTAAGACTAATTTGGTTGCTAAGGATTTAATATATTAAAAAAATATATAAAAACTTGATGGTGGGACAATAGCTATGTACGTGTTTTTGACTATTTAATTTTGTCTGTATATAATTCCAAATATTTCATAAAAACTGATTACAAAAACAAGTGAACTAAGCATAATCTTTCCTGTCAGGTGCTGGAGGTGTTAGGGTTAAATATTCACCCAAGTTAGAACAGACTCAGTGCCTTGGCAAAGAGAGGACAACAGAGAGACACAGAGTGAAGCACCACAGAGAGAAGCAAGCTGATTTTTTTGCCCTCAAAACAAAATGAAGGGAATGCTGTGTGAGAGTGATACGGCTCCTGTTTCTAAAGACTTCTTAAACAGCAAATTCATTACACACACATTCAGAGGAAAAGCACCCACAGGTACACTCTTAAACATAAAGTGTCAGGGCCATAGAGAAATAATTCTTGATTCCCTAAAGAACCTCTCAATAGATGGTTGATGGATTTCTGTCAAAGCTTTAAGACCTTCCACCTAATGTAAAAATGTGGGGTTCTTCACATCTGTATATCGCTATATACATCTATATTACTCATTTACATAGTTCTTAAGGGATCTAATATGGTTCTTCAACAGCATCACTCATAGAACCCTTTGTGGCAAGTGTATCCAGAAGGGTTCTCTTCGATGTCTTTCAACAAGGATTTATGACTTCCTTAACTAATTCACTGAGCATAAAAAAATGCACAGATTATGTCTTAAAAGAAGCATTTTGTTTCCCTAAAGGTATTTCTTTAATAAACTCATTTGAAATAATCTTTCCAAACAAAACTGCCTTATATTTTTAATAATACATCAGTACTTTTTGTTTGGGAAAACATGTCTGAATATTAGTAATAATACTAATAATAGATGCTAAATATAAATATTTACCTTCACTGAGAAACAGCTCACAGAGGAAACATTTTTTCTGTACTTACCGCCATTACGAGCTCAAAGGGGTATTTGTAGACCCTCACTGGAGACTGATATTTCTGAACCATTGCTGCAGTTTTGGCTTCTCTTCACCAGTAAACTCTACCTAAAGAAATATATCATATACCAGCCTGTTACAGTCAGAAGCACCTCCTGCTCAGCTGACCCACTGGCGTTCTGCTGTGAGTCAGCTGAGATGTAACATATGAGCCAGATCCCAAAGGCTGGACTCAGCACAAGTCATGCTTTAAAGCTTCTGTAAACATTCACCAGTTGCTGCTAGTTCCCTGTTCTATGGACCCCCTTCATTTGCACCTTGAACCCCATTATTAGTCCATGTATTTGAAAATGTTGATATAGGACCAGTTGTGCAATTGAAGTCTTGAAGCTCCACAGCCTTGTGTTTCCCTGACTGAGTCCAGTCCCTTAACAAACATCCAAGGGATCTTTAGTAGCCAAAATAACCATGATTCTCTGTAATATTCTCCATATTGTCGCCTGAAATATTCTGGACTATTAAAAAAACATAAACCAATTAACAAACAGCAAAGATCGTTATACTATGTGTGCTATATTTTACTGCTAAACATTTTAGTCATTATTCCATTTATGTAACACTACCTGATTAGGGTTTTGGGCTACTTTGGCCTCACCTGGCTCTTCCTGCAGCCAGCTTGACTGGACTAGACTACAGGGAAATTGTTTGCATACAGAGATATTAGATATTTCTGGTATTCAGAAGAGTGTCAGCTTACCTTTAAAGTAAGTACCCCATTGACATTTTACCACAAGTATAAAGTTGTGATGAAAATAATCTCGTTTTTAGTCAGATAAATTTAATTGTAAATGCTTAACTACTGATTCCTTTTTGTGTTTAATTACATGCTGTTTATTCATGTTTTACGGACTTCTTTGCTCCCAACTTCGACTTTCATATTCCAAAAAGGACACCTGTACTCTCTTTTGCTAATAGACTGAAAGATGCCTAATGCACACAAGCTAAAAAGCCTACTGCAATTCTAGACGATACTCCGTATTTAAGTCGTTTTTAATCTGATACTTTTACTCTAATCCGTTGACTTCAACTCAAGACATTATTAAACTAAAGTAATAATACCTGAGTATGGTTTTAGGATACTTTAACTTTGTCGGGCTGCTCTTGCTGCTGGCTAGACTAGGCTAGTTAGTACGAGGCTGTAGTTAATTATTCACAAGCTTCAGGACAGTCCCAGCACTTCCTAACTTACCTAAAGTCCCCGTTGACCATATACAGCGGACCAGCGTTACAGAAGAGAACGGTCAAACCTCAAGCCATCAGTTATTCCCCTCCATTCTGCTGGAGTCTAAAAAAATCCCCACTCTCTTATCTGTGAGCTGACAGATGTTACAAAACTGAACTGTAAGGTCCATTCAGTCAATGTGAACTCACCTTCACCCCCTCTAACTCCTCCTCCTCCGTACTTCTTATCAAACCAGCCGGCCAGGTAAAGAACGAGAGGAAATATGGACATTTAACTGTGTAATGTAACCATCCCTTCACTCAAATGTACGTTAGGTCGTTCTTTTATTCATTCTCAGTTTCTATGATTGTTTTTGAGCGTGATATTGTCTATTAATGGGTGTTCATCTCTATCCTATCCACTAGAGGGAGCTGTTAGGGTGCTTATGCTGCTTTCCACTGACGCTTCGTTTCTTGTCTGCGCACCTGATTTCGCCTGATCTGTAGAACATGGCCTTGATAAATATATTGAAAGAGCTGAAGAGCATGTGAATCTATTTGAATACCAAATTAGGCAAAATCAAGTACTCAGATTCAGAAGGCTGTACAGAAAGAAAGCAATATAAATAGAACAAGAGAAAGAAACGTCTTTAGAGTATATTGACGTGAAATCCATCATAATTTTAATGTGCCACTGTTTTGCTATTATCAGCAGTACTTACAGTACTTAACATGTATGTTGATTCACTGTTTGTTTTCACTAGTATATAAATGGCTTGCAAATACACTATATGGACACAAGTATACACTGGTTACTCATCTGATGTTTTTTCATAAGCTGTAGTGTTAATTAATTTTCCCGGCAATGAAATTCATTTTTAAAAGAGGAGAGACATGTAAACAGCTCTTGACCCCACATAGTCAAGGCTGTTGAATGTGTCCACCATTAGTCAATGTTTAGTGCCCAGTACACATTTTGTGAAATGCACAGGAACAACAGAGCATATATTCATGAAAAAAAGAAGAAGAAAAAAAAACAAACAGGTGCGCAAACAGCTGGTGATGGAAATACAGACTGTGATTTTCTTCTCCACAGCCTCGTTGTCATATGTCGCCGCAGTGAAGAGCAGGGAAAATTGATCACGCAAAGAAAAGCAGACTGGCAGCACATCCATAATGACAGTTGTGCGTTTTCGTAATGGAGTATCCATGGCTACTAAGTGCTATATCTACAAGCACTCAGGCTGCTTCTGGCTATAACCTTAACTGTTTATATCATTTCCATGATTATTTATTTATGCAAATGTCTACACCTTTGCAGTAATGTTCTACTAAATTATAATATTTTATTTGTCTTCAGGCTTCTTCATATAGTACAAAGCAGCAGTGCAGGAGAAGCACTGGGAAATAGGCTGGAAAATAACCAACTCTGGACTAACTGACCACAGAACTATTTTACCACTTGCCACTTGAAGAGGTGAGAGATGGCAAGCTCTTACATCAGTTTCTAAAATGTAGCCTAGGGCTAAATGAAGCGGTGACGTCACATGGAAATGCAGTTCATTCCAGAATTTATTGGCACCTTTCATGAAGGCGAGATGAAGAAACCACAGTGCAATGAATGATATTACAGATGTAAAACTGCAAGTTGCATAGTGGAACCAAAAGAGTGGTTTCTTTAGATTTAGTAGATTAAAACACTATTAGCACTCCCATTGTTAATATGTTACAAAGCACTGAGCTTAACAAGGTTGGAGAAAGCCTACTGAGGGATGTTGTACCTCTCCTTAATATAGAACATTTTCTGTTTCTTGGGTCTTTGCTTGTGGACTGTCCTCTTTAATACACACCACAGGTTTTAGTTGGAATCAGATCTTGAGAGGGCCAATACAAAACTTTTCTTGCATCACAAGGTTTTGCTTTCCAGCAGAGGCAGACAGATAATGGACTAAAATCTCCTTGTGTTTAGTGGAATTCATTATATCACTGATTTCCAAATACATAATTGACCACTGGACCATTAGCAGCAAAACAGCCACAACAGCATCAGTGACCCACCACCATATTCAATAGAGCAATTAATTCTGATTTCATTACATAATCTGTGAAGGTCTGTAGTTTTGTAGAAATTATTTCTATTAGATATATGGTGAGAAATTCATTCAAACATTTTTGAAGAACCTATGAATCAGTTTTGTTTATTTTACATGGCTGTTTTTAGTATTATGCATGATGGAGACCAAACGTCATATGTCATGTATTGTTATAAAGTATAATATATGATTGATTACAGCAGAGCTGACAGAAGTTACCTTACCCCAACAAATGAAAAAAATATATTTTTTTCTACTAAAATATATTACATTAATAATTTCTAAATTTTTAGTCATAAAACAATGACAGAAATTAATGTTTAAAATCTAAAATTGTATGCAGAACATCTCCTTGTCTAATAAAGTTTCTCATAGTCAAATGATGATTTTCTAAATTTAAAAAGTGTGTCTTTTACCAAGAACACACTTATCTACATTGCAAAGTACTGTTGGGGTTTTTTTTGTTCAATTTTACACATTAGTAAATAAATAAAAAATAAGCTGTGGTCTCTCCAAAAGTGGCACAGTTTATAATTTATTTAAGTACTAAAAAGAAATTATGAAGTAAAATGGGCTTCAGAAACGCCATAAATATTTTATTTATTTGTCGGGGATGTTTACTTATTTTCACTTCGACAAATTGACATAATTTAACTGAAGGTGTTTAGAGGCTTTAGAGGCTGGAGAGTCTGAACACTGGAGAACACTCTGCACTCTCATATCACAGTTCAGGTGTTGAATTAACCCTGTAGCCTGTTTATATCACTTTTTGCTGATGATGGTCTGGTCCTCCTGTTTATTAAACCTGCTACAAAAAGAAAGCCCAGGTCACAGTGGTTCCTCTGTATTCACTGTTGGCATTGCTTTGCTGCTGCGAGTTGTTGAGGAGGAAGGAGGGAGATTTTTCCACCTCTAGATGTCACTGGTATATTTCAGTGTTTGCTGTTTCCTTGTCTTTTATTGTAATTAGAACTGGTGTATCGCTCTGGGGTTTGAAGACACTGGCAGTCATTTAGCTCTTGTGTATATGGAGAAGTCTGGAGGGCTGTCCACAGAGATGGAGCAGACAGAAAGAAAAGAACTGCTTTGTCGCTAAAAGCACTAAAATGATGAAATTGTAGAGGGAATGCCAGAGTATTTTGAAAAGTCTCCAGTTTTAACTCTGTGGAGAAATACATTCAAAATCCAATTGTCAAGCATCCGTTACACTTCAACCAGGGGGCTACTGCAGTATAAGGTTGCACTATCTGAGAGGATTAAAAAGCATAGTGGTGTGGATGCAAGAGTGGGAAAACCACACTACTGACAAACCTAAGAAAGAGTGTCCAGTTATTATTCATTTGAATGCAAATGAAATTATTACAATTATTCAGCTATGAGTTAACACTCAGGTTATGTTTTGTTTTATCAGTTTATCAGCGATTTTTCCTAATTTTAAATTTTTTCCCAATTTTTCTTTGTTTTAAAACAGAAATGAGTCAATTATGACTATCTGCCTAAATTTCCATTGCTTCTACTGCCAAAACCAACCGAGCCATGGACTCAACAACACCTCTGAAGGAGTGCTATGGTATCTGGTTCTAAGATATTAGCAGCAGATACTTTTAAGTCTTTAAGTCCTGTAAGTTGGACCGGAATTGTTCCATCACATCTTATGGACTCTCAGTCGGATTGGGATCTGGGGAATTGCAAAGTCCCCCACCCCCCCCCACCCCCCCTGAAAATGGATTGTTTGAGAGTTTGTACCATTTCATTTACAGAACATGCCTACAACTTTGAAGAAGTCAGTGCTTTGTAGAGCCATCTTTTGTGGCAGTTACAGCTGCAAATCACTTTGAGCTTGCCACATCTTGCACTGGGATTTTTGCCCATTCCTCGAGGCAAAACTACTCCAGCTCCTTCATGTTTGATTGTTTTCACTTGTTAACAGCAATCTTCAAATCTGACCACAGTTCTTTTCAAAGTTCTTTTCTTTGTTTTTTAAGCTATAATTGGCTTCACAACTGCATACTTCAGTTCTACTAGCCTTCTGCAAATACGTTCCCTAAATTACAGAAAAAGCAGAGAGGCATCTTGCTGTTATTATGCTTATATTGTATTATTATGCTGCTGGTATGACAAAGTGCTTACATTAAATAAGATGCTATAGCTGTGTCAGGAAGCTTTTACTGCTCCCCTGTCTTCTCCTACCAATCCTAGTGCACGCTGTGGGAACATAGAGGAGTTGAGGAGAGGTAAATGGACAGCTGATTCACTTCAGCATCATCAGATTTGAAGTTTACTGTTGAGGACTTAAGCCTGAAAGCTCATCAATGCTATACAGGTCTGGCCTATTTACCTGTCTGGTCTTCTCCTCTGTGTTCATCAGATGAACTTTACACAAAAAACCCTGAGATTTTATAAACACAAACAAGCACAGAATTCGAAGTATTGCTGGATTTTTCCAAGTAGTCAGTCATTTTGGGGTCAGAATGCAGTGAATTCCCTCTACAAAAGACCTCCTGGCTAGCAAACACTTCCCTCGTTAGGGAGCAGATCTCTCATTTCGTCTAGTACTGGGACAGATGGGAAGATGGCATCACAAAATAGGTTTTTGGTTCATGGAGGAGGAGGAGGATTTTTGTTATTTCTAGACACAGCCACCTTTAGAAACACCAGTGGCGGCAGTGTAACACGTTAGCAGAAGAAACTATGAAGGGGCTCCCAATTGTTGGCCCTATAACCCGGAGATAGTGGTTTTGATCCCTGGTGGTGACACAGCCACCCATGGCTGGGAATCCAAGAGCACAACTGGCTTTGCTCTCTCAGAGTGGACAAGATGGCCGCCCCTCTTCCGTGATCACCCAGCACAATTCTTGCCAGTGGAGACACTCTCCTCCAAGCGCATTGAACTGTCCAATTACACTTACATTTGCATTTACAGCATTTGGCCAGTGCTCTTATCCAAAGCGATGAACATGGGTGACATTGTGCTGGCGGCAGTTAATAAAGTTAAAAATCGTAGCACTTCATGTGACTCTGAGGCAGCATGTACTAGCCTTCAACCTCAAATCCTGGTGGTATCAGAACAGGGGTGGTACTTAACAGCAAGTATATCACAGCCTTCATCACATCGAAAATAATAATAGGAAAACAAAGCATCAGAAAAATACAGTAGCTATATAGCTAGGATCAGTTATCTGGTCAAGTAAAGCAAGTAAAGACTCTGTTACTCTGTAATGACTACCAAATAATAACTTCTCTAATTTTAATATGTTGATCCAAATAATCTATGGCAAATGTAGAATAACTTACACAGAAAGGTGTACTCATGTACTTATAGGTATATGTAACTGGAATTAAAGTAATTAATTACTTCCTCTGTATGTGTGCATTCTTGAAGTGGTGCGCTAGAAAATAAGCCCTACTAGCATGAGTGAAGGAAGAAGCCCAGAAGTTTTGATGTTGGTATGCTAAGGAGTATTAATAGCACACACATGCAAAACCACCACTCCTACACCCTAAAGGGTTTTAAGGCCATGGTTTGCCAGACTGGCTGAAATATAGGTCATCTGTGCAGAATAACTTCATGTGCCTTTGGTGCCTGAACTCTAAAAATGATTAGGGGGGCTGTCAGCACTTGCTATCGGGTATAGCAACTACACAGATGGACTGAAAACTGAGAACATGCGAAGAACAGATTATTTTCTGATTAGTTCTTTGGTTCAAAAGAGAAGGTGTGTACCGTTTGAAGCTGAGATGTGTCTGATATGTTACAGTAGCTTCTCTCAAACAATTCAAAACTTCACTGTTTCTAGGTGGTTTCAGGTAACGTTATAGCACACTGTATGTTGTTGGCAGATGAAGAATTTGAATTTGATAAAAGTAAAAAGGAAGAGAAAAAATTGCAAGCTGCAGGTCTTCTCACATCTGTCAGTCAAAACATGAATGCCTTCTGTTCCGCTTTAATAAGAGGGGATTTTATAGGAAGATGAGATTTACGATTACGATTTATTCTAAATAGGATATTATAATCTTTTGTGTCAATTCACAGATGTTTACCAGTTTTTTTTTATTTAAATGTTTTGATCATGCTCTGACATAACCTTGGTCTTCTGTGCATTTCATTTGTCCATATTTTGAAATCTCATGATAACAGTAAAAATATTTTGACCATATTGCTGCACTGTAGAGCAAAAGAGGAAAAAAACAGTGCTGTGATGATTTGATTACATACAGCCATGTGAGACATTACTGATGTTCTCTGATGATTAGTATACCAGTGGTTTGGGATTTAGCTTCAGTATTCTAGACTTTGCAGCTACACTGCTCCACAGCCCATTGCAACACTGGGGGCTTTATAACCCTCTAGCTGATGCTTGGCGTTGGGCATGGTGTTCTTACACTCATGTGCATGTGTTTCCCATTCTACTGGCAGTGCTTTTCAATACATATTTTACACACTGCGGGTTCAGTAGCAACCCGATCTCATGACTTTTCATGCAGCCATCACAATATACAATGTAATCAAAATACATGCTGCCATCACGCTTCTTTTCGTGCTAGGACAATGCTTCACTACCCTATGTATTTTAATGTGCAGTGTGTATCTGCGCTACTGGTGACTGTTAGGGTTAGGGCTAGGGTTAGTGTTAGGGTTGGGTACTTTCCTCGTCTTTTGACATTTCAACCTGTTTCAACCACTTTGCAAACAAAAACGATAAGGAATCAACTCATTACTTCTCTCCTACTGCTGATACTGCCAATGTTACTCCGTCCTAGCATGAAAAATGTTACCGCTGTCCTAGCATGAAAAAGTGAAGCGTGATCGCAGCACGTATTTTGATTACATTATTTATCATGATGGCTTTACGAAAACTTGTAAGACCGGGCTGGTCAGTAGTGTACTAGTGACCAGTGTGTACTAGGGGTGTAATGGTACGCAGATGTCACGGTTCGGTACGTACCTCGGTTTTGGGGTCCCGGTTCGGTACGGTTCACGATACAGCAAAGTTAAGCAACAAAAAGTTCTAAAGAATGAGGCTTGGTTTGTTTTAGTT
>JBBPDE010001843.1:0-11744 GCA_037974605.1 Nannopetersius ansorgii | reverse complement strand
TGTGTGTGTGTGTGTGTGTGTGTGTGTGTGTGTGTGTGTGTGTGTGTGTGTGTGTGTATCCAGCGGCTGGTCTTCTTCATTTATGAATAGGTTTTGAATTATTGAAGGAAACTCCCAGATGACTTTATATGGACTCTCCAATCACAAGATGACAGATAGAATTCCATAAGGACACACACATATGTGCGCTTACATGCACACACACGGTGCAGTTAAGCCCATCATCTGTTTGAAAGACTGATCAATAATGACAGCGTTATTTTTAGTTTATTATTTATTATTTTATTACTCATTATTATTCTGATGGTATTTGACAGGGTTTAAAGGGGAAACTTGGATGACGACTTCTGGGGTAAATGATCGGCCGGGACATTTTTGGCATCTGAAGGCAGAAGTTATTTATAAAAGTATAGTTCTGTGCAAAAGTCTTGGTGCAAAAGTCGCCACTTGAGGACACTTAAATTTCTTAAAAACACTTCCTTACAGACATTTAAGACACTAAGTGTCTTTGAGGATGGTGCTCCAGGTTTCTTGAAGGATGTTGGCTTGTTCCCTGTAAAGATAATCCCACACTGCTTCAATGCCAAAAAATGAAGCCGTTGCCAGTCCAACGCTTTCTAGATGGTATGACTTCTGACATTTGAATCTTGGTTTCTTTTAGTGGTTCTTCTTCATGCTCTTGGGTGGCTTCTTCAGTTGATCCCTGATTTCTTTCCGTTGTTCTTAATGCTTTTCTATTCAGTGTTTGTTTCTTTGAGAGGTCGTTCTTTGTATACCGTGTGTTCTTCCATCGTCTGCAACCTAATTAGTTATAAGAGACAGGATCGAAACGTTGCATGTCGAGACTGTTGTAGCTCGACGACCCTTTGTATGTGTAACACACATGCATGATACACATATTACTGAAATCAAGAAGACTTGATTTCCCATGTTTATGCAATAAATTATTCCAGAGAAATCGTGTGTGCAAAAGAGAGTACATTTAATAGGGTTTCCCAAAAAAACACACTGCTGAAACTCTATAAACATCCATGTTATTTACTTTAGGCAAAAATAAAGTGTACGTTCAACGGTCTACACAATTGTCGCTGGATTCAGGGTGTAAAGGAAATTTTTGTTTTGGAATAAAATGTATTAATTCTTCACCAGAATCAGTTTAGGCTGATTCACCCTTATATTCATCAGTTGATTGGTTAATTATCAATGATTAATTTATTATTTATCAATAAATATATTATAATCTCAAGCAGGGTTTATTAAGTATCAGCCTGGTCGTCCAGCTGGTCGTCCAGCAAACTAGTTCAGGCGAGATACAGCAATTAACCTTATAAATCTCTTCTTAATTGCGCTGTTAAAAAGAGTTTTACTTGAAATAGGGGAGTTAGGGATCATTTTGATTATTATTATTACATTTAAGAGCACGGTAACCTTATCTCAGCAGAAGAAGTGACTTTGATTTTCTGACAAGAAACTGAAATACTGGTCCCGCTCAGGACAACATTTATTTACACGAGACAAACATAAAACACACAGACACAAACTAGAAATAAATGAGATGCTGTGATAATGGTATGGATAAGCAAACTGAAAGTTACTGAAAATCCCGGAACAGCGAGCTTCATAAACAATTCTACTCAGTAATTAACAAAGGTTAGCGGATATGTCAATCCTTGCACCAAGTTATCACATTTTAGAAGACTATATACTTATAGATTGATTTGGAGTCTCAGGAGAATTGGAGTTGAGAGTTTCAAAAGAGTTGAAGAAATTGTTCAGGAGTTAGCACTGTTTAGGAGCTGAAAACGATGTTGCAGTTCTTGAAAGTTCCTGCTCTGCTCCTCACTGCTGCTCTTGGGATGATGAAGATTGGAGCATCCTTGAAGTTTCAGAGTGTGGGTGAAGCTTGGAGAGTTGTTGATCTTGGGGTTTCAGAGGTGAATGAAGCAGTGGACGGCTGGTTGTGAAGTCCGGACCGATGTTCTGATCCGGCTCAAGGTATTCTTACTTAGCTGCTCTTCGCCGCTGTTCTATGTAACCATAATTATTCAAACCAAACTTTAAAATGCCTGAATATCATGTTGTTACAATTCCCTTTAGTATTCAAGGAATTCCCATCCGTATACATGTTCGGAAATTTAAGTTTTAGTTCAAATCAATGAAATATCTCTGGCCCTTTGTCTGTGTCATGGCCAGAGTCAAAGGGTCGTTTATGACTTTCTTTAAGAGCTGCTGGGATTTCTCCATTTATCTCCTCAAAAGTAGGTTTTAAAGTCAAATGGCTATTATAAACATGGATATTATACCTCACTGTTCATTTGAAGACCAAATATGACTTATTTTATCATAAAGCAAAGAAGAAACTTGAAGAAGAGCTATGGGTTCTTCATATCTGGTGATTTACAAATTAAATAGGGAGTTAGCACACATGATAGTTGTTGCTGAACACACATTTACGAATTCAAGGATTTTGAAGCCCTGTAAGAAACACAGAAATTGATCCTTTCCCCTTCTTTTCTGAAGGATTCAGTCTGTGTGGATGCTGTAAGGAACGAAGGGATATGTGTCTCTGGCAGGGTTCATGGAATGGGAAATCTTGATAAGATACCATGTTTTATTGTCTTTGGCTGCTAAGGGTTCAAATCTTACAAGTGTAATTTTTACCACTGTCTTAATACCACTGTTTTATCACTGTATTTCTGTATAATAAATATATGTTTATTTTCATTCTGTTGCTTTATTATGGTTTTATAATGTTGGTGTGTCATATGTTTGTAACTGTTGGAAAGTGTTTGACTGCATTCTCGAGCTCATCTGATCAGGAACATCTCTGGGGCAGACTGCAGCAGTAATAATGATACCAAAGAAGGTCCAATTCAAATTCTGTCTGGAAATAAGCACGTTTTTATATTGTAATAAGCCATAACATGTCCCAGTTGGAAAAATATATACCACAATAGCAGTGTTGGGCAAGCTACTTAGAAAATGTAGTGAACTAAGCTATCAGTTACTCTACATTGAATTAAGCTTAACTACACTAAAGCTACTACCCTGAGAAATATAGCAAGCTAAGCTACAGCTACATGGTGAAAGTAGTTTACTACATCTAAGCTATTTTTTTAATTGAACCAACTTCAAATCCTACCTTAGTGAAAACACATTTTTCCTCCATTGTCTCAGTTAGCGTCATGAACTTCTCTAGGTACGGCCACGGCGACTCCCACCTCGGGATCAGTTTCTCTCCGTCCTCTGCCATCTTTCCTAAAAGTAATCCATTTCTTGCGTGTTCGCCCAAGCATGTCACGCGTCCGGTGCAGAGGGTGGCGCCAACACCAAAAAGCTCATTGCCAACCGCAGTAAGAAGTCACTGTCATTATTGCGGCTGCATTGGCTCGTGTATGGTGGTGTGGACGCTACCGCACTACTTGATCAAGGAAAGAGCTTCGCTACTGAAAAGCTATTTGATGCGGAAAACAGCGATGCTACCAACACGCCACTGAGAAATGTAGTTAAACTAGTAGCGTCACTACTTGTAGCGATGCTACTGCCCATCACTCCACAATAGCTATGGACCTTTACCCCACACATTTCTGAAGTTAAATCTCTACTGAACAGCATTGTCTTGTAGAACTAAAAGAAAAAAACGCACAAATTCACTGCAGTTAAGTGAGAAACAGTGTAAGGAGAAGTTAAAGGAACCATTTACGTGTGGTTCTGAAGGAGAAACAGGGGGTGAAGGAGATTGACGGTGAGATCTGCTCATGATGGATGCTGGATGTGTGTTTGCCCCACTGTTGGGCAGTGATGGGGAATATTACATGCTTTGTAAACCATATAAACACACTGCCATAGTCACACTGTCATACGTGTGTTCTTGATCGCTATTGGCCCGTCAGCTGTCAGGTCACAGAAGAGCAAGTTCCTGCTGTAAGCTTTCATTTCATGTCATTACTGTGGGTGACCTCGTGGCTGTGTGTTTTCATGCCTGAGCGGCAACACTGTAGTGAGATAAATTGCTTTTTTAACCTGAGATCGCCTGCATCCCCTCCAGCGTCACTTTTACGGTTTGCTTAATTATCGCAATTTTCACCAAAACGTGTAGAGAAACTGTGTGGAAGGTGTTAGTGTATGAGCAGAAGAGGATGATCCGAGCGTTTGTGTGTACAGGCAGAAAGACCTAAACCTGTGGAGACAGAAATGTAAAACAGAAGAGTTTAACCCTGTTTAACCCTTACAACCCACAATTTTTATGAACAGATTTATGATATTTTGGCTTAAACAAGACAACATTTTTCAAAATTTTCATCGTTTGTAATGTTCCAAACAGCATGAAGTTTTTGTTTATTTAAGGTTTGAGATCTAAAATCTCACGTAAAATCACGAAAACTTCCTGTTATGTCCCGGTAGGTGGCCACTATGTTAGAATAGGGGCTTTTGTTTTGAAGAGTGTGTTTTTTTTATGTTATTAGTCACAGCTGGGGTTTGTTTGTGTTAAGTACTTGTGTTTGTTTATGGGGTTTGGGGGTTTAGTATTTAAGTTTGTTAGTGGTGGACCTCAGTGTCGGTCCACCGTCGTCGTGTTTCGTATCAGCGTGTTTCGTATCAGCGTTATTCAGAATCTCCTTTGGTTTGTTTGTGTTGGCCCTCGTGCCTTGGTTTTTGTTTGATTTTCATCAATAAAGAAAGAACATGCAACAAGCTGATTTCGACTGGTGTGAGTGTGCCTGCCATTAGTGTCTGGAGAAGGAGACTGGACGTGACACTGACTACATTCTCATGTCACTTCATTTTAAGAACAATGTCTGGTAGATCAACCAGCCCCAGGATTATTATCGAGAACTAATTACCTAGAACTACAACGGTCTCCAACATCCACAGTAACTAGATCTAATTATCACCTTCTTTATCTGGCTGATATTTGAGTGGTGAATTATAGCTCAGACCTCATATGGACTCGAGCAGCTGCTATGAGTCACTGTGAATTCCGCCCCCTCCCCCCCTGTTAAAATGACCATCACTTAAATAAACCAGATATTTATCATATAATAGGCCCTCTCTGGAGGGATTAAGCTCTACTGAACATCTAAGGGATGAGTAGGAGGGATAAAAGTCCACTGAACATATTAGGGATGCTTTGGAGGGATGAAGCTCTATTGAAGATCTTAGGGATGAGTTGGGGTGATGAAACTGTAGAAAACATCTTAGGGAGAAGTTGGAGAGTTGAATCTAACTTGAATGCCAATGGAATGAGTTTGAGTAATGAAGCTCTGTTGAACACCATTGGGATGAGTTTTATTGAAATTCCTGGAGATTACGACATTTAGAGTTCAGATTCTGGCTCTAATATATAGATGTACTGTATCTAAATGCCTTTGTTATCTGGATAAATATTTGACTAAGGTTGACACTAAATTAGGGCTGTAGATCTACAAGACAAGGAGTTGTGGCCTATCCTCCTTTGGAACATCTAATGGATACGTTAATGTGATGAAGCTCCATTGGAACACCTTTGAGCTCAATTAGAGGGAGATCTATCATCTTGCAGAGTTTAGATCCCAGCTATGATCTTTAAATGTCCCTGAAGACCTTCAGTATCTGGTTCAGTTCTGTAATATTAAAGCTAAATTATTCAGGGCTGTAGGACCAGTGGTGACTCCTCCTGAACTGGAACATTTCTGGCTTAGGCAATAGGATGAGAAATACTTGGGATTTAATACTCTTATTTTCAGAAGAAATGTTTGATGGGCAGGTGTTTCCCAGTTTCCCAATCCCAAGACTAAACTTAAAATCAGATTGCAATACATTTTCAGTAGTGATTCAGTGAAATTACAATTTAGCCCAAGACTAGGCTTAATCCATGTCCAGGAAAGTGGCTCAGTGTCCATTCATTTGTGATCTGAGCTGCTTATCCTAAGGAGCGCTGAGTTGGAACCTGTCCCAGCACAATTAGGGTGAAAGGTGGAGAAACCAGTCCAAGGCAGAGCAGGCAGTTTCCTGTCCAGATATACATTCACACCTATGGGCAATATAGAATCTCCAGGTCACCTTTAGAATGGAGCTAGAGCCAGTGACATTGTGTAAGACTGTTCCCACCCTTTATACAAATTCTTCTTTTTTCAACCATCGGGCAAACAGTAACAAAGCTTCTACTCTGATTCTAAAAGGCAGGGATACAGTTTCATACCGCAACCCATCAGAACTCTGAATGGACATAAATGTTCAGTCCCTGCCTGACCAAGTACACTCCAGTGAGCTACTTCACTTGTTTTCACATCTTGTAGTATACTCTGGACTTTCAACAGCACCTGCACTTTACTTCCTTTTTAATGTTTACAACCACAACTGCCACCCTCATATCCTGTCATTGATAATCTTATAAATTATACTTAATGAGGTTCAATGCTGCCAACTGCCTCCTGTGCAATATTATATGCTGCTAAGCTGGTCGTTCTGGAAGGTTTACATCCTGTTCACACTATACTGCTACATTGTTGTATAGCCTATGTATTGTTTTGTCTTTGTTGTTACTCGCACTTTGTTGAATGTTACTCTGTGTTGTAGGGATGCACTGAATATTCGGCCACCGAATGTTTTTTTTACGCGACTGAAACAGTGATGATGCCTTCAACAACCGAAACCTGCACGCGCCAGATTGAAATAGAGTCAACATGTCTGCTGTGTGGGCGCATTTTGATATATCTAATAAAGAGATGCGGAAAACTATTTGTAAAGTGAGCAATGCCTGAATTTCTAGAGGGAGTGCATCCACAGAGACTTTCTCGATGTCAGGATTAATTTATCATATAAAACCAAAATATCCCGATCGAGCACAGAAGAGGCAAGACCCTTCGAGCACACCCACTCTGTCTGTGTTTTTGAAAAGGCAAAAAAGTTTTCCAGTGATTCCAGTTAACATATGGGCTATACCGCTCTTTGTTTAAATACACTATTTTGTTATAGGCCGACAGAGAATGTTTCAACAGCACTTGTTTCAACAATTATTTCAACAGTTTTAAAGTACTTATTCTGAATGCACTTTGTTCATGCACTCAGAATATTAATATGCCCTTGAATTCACTTATTATCTTTTTATGAAAGAAGATATTTCATTATATAATATTTCAGCTGTCTTGCTTAGGCTATTCAAATTTATATATTGCATTCTTTGAATACTAAATAAATATTTTCAGAATTTCTGTGCGTCCCAAATATGTTGCACTGTGGCCCATGGAGAAATGTTTCATCACACCATGTATGTGTGAACAGCTGCTGATGACAATGCAACCTTGAACCTTAAACTCCACACAGTAAGAACCCCCAGAGTTTATGGTGCAGGCCCATAACTGCTGCTGTGCTGAGGCTCCGCTGGCTCTGAACTACAGAGAAGCTTTTTAAAAACATTCTCTTTATTATGTTCAAGGACTGCGACGGCAAGCCTCTGTCTATCTTTCCACCCTTCTTGAAATTCCTCCCACTCCCACCGCCTCTGTTTGGACATCTGCGGCCTCTTCTCCAACTCCAGGTCCAAACACAAGACGGGGTGAAGGGGCCTTTAGCTGCGCCGCCCTCATTTTTTTGTTATGCTAAGGGAGGCTCCCATTCTTGTAAAAACAAAACTGTTCAAATTGGTGTTTAATCACTTTTTTTAAGCAGAGACTGCTTTTTGTTTTTGGCTCTCCTTTTCTTGGAGTGTTTGAAACCTGAATATAAAGTGTAGCAAAGATCAAAGGCACTCCATGGTGCTACAGTGTTAAAAAGCTAAACAAATCAAAGGCGACGGAGCTCTCAGAGCTGCTGGTGAATGTTTTGTGCTGTCACGTTTAAGGCAATGGGTGCAGAAAACGTGTTTCTTCGACCTGAGTGTGGCCGTGTCGAGTGTACCTGAGGTAGGCTAGCGCTTTATCCCGCCGGTCGCACCATGGCTTTAATGTGTGATTAGTCAGCAGTGACTCAGTACAAGAATTAACATGCCAGTGTTCTGGAGGGCATGCGAGTGTGTTCACACTGGCTCCACACGTCTCACCAAATTACATGAGAAAAGTGCAGACAGCTAGCGTTTAGCACACGGCTAACATGTGGTCTGCACGTGTTCAGTAAATGTGGAGGCTAACGGCTCCTACAAGATGCTTCTTCCAGCATGGGTGGATGTATGAAGGATGAGGATATGTTGACAGATGAGACTGGAAAGGAAGGAAGAAAATATAAACAGATGAGCTGACCTTCAACTTTTTAATTTTGTCATGATAATTCTGCCTCAGGCCAGCATGAAGGATGCTTGAAGACTGAAGATTCATAACATGGATTCTGAACCGAATGAGGCACCCTGTCCCGTGAGGCATCCGTGTCCCAAACTGACTCAAACTGATCCAAATTTTCCTTCTTTAGTTCAGAACATGAGCTATGAGGCTAATGTCACTAACAATTGAAGTCAATATTCACCTAAATGTTTTCATCCCCAAAATCTTCACTGGGCCCTCAAACCACATCCAGCTCTTCCTTAAGTTGGCTCAGGCAGTTAATTTTTACAGCTCACAGTATACAAAGTCATTGTGTCCTAAACCATATCCACAAGTCTGATCCACCTTAATAAAGAGCTGGACTAGGTTTGAGGTTCCAGAGAAAATTTGGGGATGAAAAGATTTGGGTGACTATTGACTTCTAGCTCCAGTTAATGTCGAAAATTTAACTCTAGACACATCTCGGCTGACCGTTCTTCTGCAGCACTAGAAAGAGTTCAATTTATACCATCCAATTTAAAAGCACTGGGGAAAAGAATGACAATACATACATGCACTTTTGGTCATTTTAACTGAAGTTTCGTACATTTAAAATGGAGAATTTGCCTGCAGAAAGTCATGCACGAACTCTAACAGCTTATTGTAAACCAAAGTCTGTAACAATAAGAAGCGATCTGGGAAACATTTGCCTTAGATATGTGTCATAATGTCAGCAGTGGCAAAGTGCAGCTCGGTGCAAAGGGAATGTTTGGCCCCCAGGGACACTTTCCAGTCAGCGAAAGTGTTCTGTTGAACCGTTGAGACAGCAGTGTGTCCGATTAGTGAATTACATCATCTCTGAGACGTGTCATGTGACCAGTGGTCATAAGTGAGTCGCTTTTCTAATCTCAGCTGACCTGGAGTAAAGTTCATGATTTTTTTCAGAATTTAATATTTATATTGATTTGAAATCTGAACCTGTTGATTATGGGTTGACCGGTAAAGATTTCTTGCTTTTATAAGAGTTTGAAATAGTTGGTACATGTTGTTAGTTTTAAAACATTTGTGGTAAACCTGGTGAACAGGGATGGATGGGAAAAAATTGTTCTGGCCAAAATATTGTGGCAAATGGTGGAGGAAGGCGACACACAGGCGGGGATGTTCATTTTCTCTGACTTTATTCTCCAGCACACAGCATCAGCATCACACACACACGCAGCTTCTTCTCACACCAACTACTCTCTCCCCCAGTGCTAAGCACCGCCCCTCTCCTTATATACACACTCCCAAAACCCGGCAAAATTAATGAGCACTGCCAGGTGCAGCTAATTACGCCCCCACACAGATCACGCCACCTGGTAGTGCTGCCTAAACAATCTCAAATTAACCCTTAAAGGGCCAGCTCGCCACACAGCCCCCCACCAAGTCGTGAGCTGTCCTCGGCCACTACTGAACCCACAACAAAGTCTTTTAGGCAAGCTGGAGGTCTGCGTTTTCTCCGGGCCCTCCCTGGACCCCTGGGTACCCACAGTGTCCGTTCCCCGGCCCGGTTCACCCACCTGTTCTGGTTCCCCAGAGTCCTTCTCCCCAAAGTCCTTCACTGTCTCGCTATGTGGCCTGGCTGTCTGCAGCGGTAGCAGACTTTCACTCGCTGCCTCTCATCATGCCCTGCTCTGTCTCTCCGCGGCAGTTCCCGGACAGCTCGGCGGATCTCCGCAGACGGTCCTGCCACACAGCGAATGGCGTTCACTGCAGCGTGGTGTCTCCGCCTCTCTGCCGCAGTGTGGACCGCTCCGGCGCGGCCACATACAGCTGACCCGCCCCAACTTCCACCGTGGCCTCAAGCTTGACCAGCGCATCCATTCCGAGAATGCATTCCTTGACCACGTCAGCCAACCACACCTCATGCTCTATCTCGACCCCTTGAACGGTGACCGTCAGCAGCCGTCTCCCTCTCATCACAGCTTTATCACCTGTCACCGTTGAGAGCCGCACGGCTGTTTCTTCCCAGCCAGGCGGGCTCGGTCGCTGTGTTTGCAGCAGGACTCCGGAGCGGATGATAGTGATGTTAGAGCTGGTGTCCACCAGAGCTCGGCAGCGGACTCTCTCAACCACGCACTCGAAGCGGAGACCCTCGGGGTCCCCCAGCTGTCCCACTCGTGGCTCTCTTCTCTTTAGAGGAGCTTGGGTTTCCTCTCCAGATAGTGGCTCGTTACAGTGTCGGGCGATGTGCCCCGCTCGGCCACAGCGGAAGCACAGTCTCGCTCCTGGGGGTTTCTCATTTTGAACGCTGTGCTTCGCAGCTTGAACCGGGGCGTCTCCTTGCTCAGCCTTGCTCACGACAACTCTCCGGGGGGCAGGCACGTTGGGTTGACTGCGCAAAATGGCTTCCGCGCGCTCCGTCTCTTCCAGGGCCTGCAGCAGTGTGGTCAGTGCGTGGAGGCGCACATGCTGCTGCAGGTTGGCGGGGGGAGAGTGCGCGCAGGAGCACATACAACGCGAGCTCCTCCTGGGCTGCCGTGGGGAAACGTGGATAAGCCCGGCGAGCGTAGGTCTGGAGGTCTCCGGTGAGCGCACCCCATGTCTCTCCAGCTTGACGCCGCCTCTCTCCGAGCTGGACTCGCGCCATCTCCTCTCGCGCTGGCTGGCCAAAATGCTGCCGCAGGGCTTTCACGAGCCATTCGAAATCTCTGCACTCTTCCAGGGGTCTGTCGACGAGGACTTTGAGCGCCTCTCCTTCCAGGGCCATCGCGAAGCGAATTGCTGCTTCCTGCAACTGCCAGCCGTTGTGCGTGGTTGCCAATTTCGACTTGGGCCAGGTAGTGTTCCAGCGGCTCTTTACCATTAAACCTCGGCAGCTTGACTGTTTTCCTGGGGCCCACCATCATCGTTCCCTCGTCCTTTTGCTCCGCTTGGCCTCGTCCTGGGGTGTAGAAGCGGTCCGCTCTCTGTTCATTTTCTCTGACTTTATTCTCCAGCACACAGCATCAGCATCACACACACACAGCTTCTTCTCACACCAACTACTCTCTCCCCAGTGCTAAACACTGCCCCTCCCCTTATATACACACTCCCAAAACCCGGCAAAACTAATGAGCACTGCCAGGTGCCCCCTAAACAACCCCAAATTAACCCTTAAAGGGCCAGCTCGCCACAATATAATTGGTCCCTCTTGGTGCAGCGTCGGTACTAGAGGAGCAAAGAGCTGGCTTAAAACTCCTTATTTGGAGATTCATGAAGTCTGACTTGTTTCTCCTAAGCCCCCTCATTAGGAGAAATAAGGGGCAAAAGAAAAAATAAACTCAAGACTGACATTTTCCTGCTGTTCTTATTGGTTTCTCCATTTTCTTCTCTTTTACAACCTTACGGATCTCAAAACTATCTGATTTGGTAGTTGATCACTCAATTCAGATTTTGTACAGGAGCATTTATAAGACTATCAACTTTTCTTTTGCATTTACATTTATGGCATTTAGCTGACGCTCTTATCCAGAGTGACGTACATCAGTGCTTAAGAAGTCCACAACTGTT
>JBBPDE010001814.1:0-11745 GCA_037974605.1 Nannopetersius ansorgii | reverse complement strand
ACAGACATAACAGTCAAAATAAAAGTCCTCAGAACCAAACAGAAAAGCAGTGGCCCCAACGGCCACTGACCGAGCCGTGACACCTGATAATGCCTTTTCCATACACTCCAGTATACTCTCTCTGTGTGCTGATTACTGGCTGCCATCAAGCAGTTTGTTTTTTTAGTCACAAAATTTGCTTTGGCACCTATCAGAAAGGATGCCTTCAGGCTAGATGAAGGTGAGGCTACAGACATAGAGCTGGGACTGCATTGGACCACAGAGCCTGGAACTATCAAAATCACAGGATTGGAGCCACTGTCAAACCTGGAGCACAGACAAAGAGAGAGAGAGATTTGTACCTTCACTTGCCAAACACAGATTCTCTTGGGCTGAGAACTGTACAGCAGCTGCAAACCATGGTCAGGAATGCTTTGGTGGGCAAGATCTAGAGCAGTGGTCCATAGTGATGCTTATGGAGAACTGATTTGCAGTGACAAGTTTTCATTATGGATTTATAATCACCAAATTAGTTACTTTCTGTTAAGTTAAATGTATAGAAACAGGTACTAAGCTAGCCTAGTTAGATGTTATATTTTTAACTGAATTTTAGTTTAACTGTAGTTTAAATTACTAAAAGCAATATGCCATTAGGCTACCAGTGACAACTTTTATCTTAGTGTCACATAAAATCATTAATAAAGAAGCCTTTAGGATAATTAAATTACATCTGAAATTGCTTAGTACATACACAGGACGGAGCACTAAAATCATTTAACATCTGGAGCTGTCTAAGACTGCCAAGACAGGACCACAGCAGAAACAGAGAAAACATGAGAGAACCATGAAGAACTGGAGATGGTGAGAGACCCTCCAACGTGAGGCTTCTCTCCTCCGGAACTTCTACTTTTTGCTATTGCGCTATTGTTTATGAATTTTATAGGCTTTCTGTCTTTGAGAGCTTAATGAGCGGTTATATATTGTAGCAAAACCACAATCATTCATCTATTTAAGTTTACTGCAAAAAAGTTGTTTCATGGTTTCTTTTAACAGCCCTGTTAATTGCTTTGTCCTAAATTACATTACTATTTCCGTAACTGGCCCTGCCACTGATGATTCCTATGTCTTTTAGGGTTGCCTTTTGGAATTAATTACAAATATCCAATATCCCTGTTGTACTTTTGATTTAACTCACTCAGTTAAGGGAGTCAATGCAGAGCCATATAAATTTGTTCAGTATATTCCAGTAGAAATGTGGATGTGTATGGGACACTGTTTGCTGTTGTACATGTACAAAAACAAGCTGTGACGTTAATTCAACGAGATGCCTGAAGAACAAAAATCAAACAGGGGAAATTTATGTTGTAGAAAATCACAAGGCAGTTCTACCAAGCAGGGTCTTGCCAGGGCATTTCAGTTAGTTTGCCGTGGGGTGGTCTAGTCATTTCAGTGCTGCCAAGACATTTCAAATGCATGTCCAAGGTTCAGCCAGGATATTTCAACCATGTTGGTGGTAATCTATACTCTTAGACTTTTCCATAATTGTTTGTTCATTATGTGAAATAATATGATTCCTAAGTGAATTTGTAATGAAAAAGACAAATATAAAGAAAATATTACTGTAATCTGAAATTGTGAAGCACTAGTACTGTGTAATAAAAGGAGAAAGCCATTTATGAAAACATGTTTATTATTATTAAAAGCCTTTTTTCCTCAGGTGAATCTAATTGATTAAGCTGTCCTTTTACACATTCAAAGTATGCTATTAAAATGACTGTGCACAAATTACAAAGTTATTAGACCGTCTTTATAGTGCCTTATTTGTCACTTTGGCTCAGCCAGTGAAAGATGTGTTAACCACAAGTAATTATAAACTGGCTCTGAAATGCTAAAGCAGGGAAAAACACTGTCGGTTTTAAATTTGTAAAATCACGGAAAATGGGTGAGCAAAGGGTTTGAAAAGCACTCTGTGATCTTTCACATATTAAAAACTGCCATTAGAAAACAAGCCGTGGAAAATTGGCTCTCTGGAGGACAGTGTTGTTCAGGCGCAGGTCTTTGCCAAGCTGCTGGACAAACTCTTCTCAAAATCAGAGCATCCCACCAAGCAACACTGCACCAAATTGCTGAATTTTGTTTTGTGTATTTTGGGCAGTTAGCTTTTCTGCCTCAACACTGCTGCGCCCTGCATCCAAGAAACAAAAAGTTGGACTGATGCCATAGAAGAACTACTTGTGGTTCCGTAAGGAAGATTTTCTTAACCCTGGTCCTGGTGGACCCTTCCTCTGCACATTTTGTTCTTCCTTGCTCTAACCAACTTCAACTCAGTAAAGGCCTTTTAATGAGCTGATTAATTTTATCAGGTCAGTTGGGAGTGCTACAATGTGCAGAGAAGAAGGTGACAAAATCACACAAGAGGTGAAGACTGATGGAAAGTACAGGAACATGGAGAGGTAATTCCACATGCATTTGAGCCATGGATGCAATAAGGCAATTCCCTCCACCCTGCCTCCCCTCAGGTCATTGCTGGTAAATTGGGGCTAAATGTCATGTGACATGTAATGTAAGTGTAGTGCACAAGCCTTCGGGTCTAGGACAGAGGAACATGCTACACGCTGCATAGATTTGTTGTCAGCTAATGGGGCTCTGGTTTAATCAGAGATATTCAGACTGCCTTTGCGCATGTGCATGCACACACACAGCTCACACTTGGTCCTGGATAAAGAGCTGGGATAAAGATGGGTAGATAGCAAGAAAGAGGAAAGGAAGGAAGAAGAACCGATCTTAGATAAGATGTCTGTGTGACTCACCCTCTTCTCACACACACTTATTTTAAACATCTCTGAAGCCCCAGTGTGCTTTAAACCCCCGTGGGTTCCACTTTACCACAGGTAAATGTCTTCCCTCCCACACACACACACACACACACACACACACACACACACAAACACACACACACACACATACATACACAGCTACAAAACTAAAGCTCACAGCTCAGGACAGTATAAAGGCCAGAAAAAGCTCTGCTTTACAAATAGGAAACTAGAGAGATTTCAGCATCACTTCGAGACCAGTCAGGTCACATTTGAAAATGCATCCAGTGCAGATCAGAGCGTTTGAGACCACATCATCACTGCATGCTTGTGATATGCTGGGTTAAAAGGTTCAGTGCAACCATCATACCTGAGCTGCTGTAAGCTGTTACACAGAGAACCATTACATATTAAAGATGAATGTGTTTATCTGAACTGAGAGATATTTAAACAGTATTTGTTTACTTTGTCAAGAATAATTGTGTGCAAAGGAGGACCTAAACCTGCTGCTGCTGCAAAAAATTCTTAAATGTTAATATATAGTATATTTTTTTACATTTTTTTAACACAAAGAACATTAAAGCATAAAATGTTTTGTATTTTGAGTAGGACTCCTTCCTGCTAAATGTTTACATAATATTTCTATAATATTTAGGTATAATCAAAATTAAATTAATTCATAATTTTTCATATTGTACATCATGTGGACTGACCCATGGCTGGATAGTAATAATACACTTTTTCTGTCAGTAATACAAAATTTCTGTACATGATGCATTAAATATTTATATATACACAACTGTTTTGTTCATATTTATGTAACTTGAGTCTTTTTCTAGCTTTCTTCCAGCTGCACTGATGTAATCTATTTTATTTATGTGCATTCACCTGACATATTTGAACAATTTAAGTTCAAAGCACTGTGTTATCAGTGTATAGATAAACTGGTGGTGCAGTTATACACCAAATCATATGTCTAAACACAAAGTGTGTCTCAGATAACTACCTAGTTCAGTATGAGCGGTACCATCTATTCTCTATGGTCCCATTGTCAGATCATTCCAGCACATTCCTGTAATATACTCTACAAAAAACAGTGCACATTGACTCCCTTAAAAATGATAATAAAAGTATTCTTCTAGCAAGACATTTTTCTATCCTCACTCTAAACTAAACTACTCATTAAAACCTGTTAGATACAGTCACCTTTTGTCTCTGAATTGAAATAAAATGAAATAACCCTTTATTAGTGCCACAGGGAGGAAATAACTATTTATATGCAGGTGCTGGTTGTTGATTTGATTTGTAAAAGTAGACAACATTTTTCAACAGGCTAAGGTTAAAGAGCTAAAAATGCTTGTTAGGTTCAGTGAATTTAAATGATTTAATGCTAATTAAATTAGCAGATGTTTGCATTATGCTAGCAATGTTACTTGAATGAAAAAAAGTTTAATTGCATTAATAATTGCTGTGTGACTGAAATATGGCTTTTTCTGGGTCTTATTTTAAGCATAATGAAAATATTCATGATGTGAGTGTAATACTCTATTCTACAAATTACAGGTAGGCAAAGCACAGCACAACAGGTGAGTTGCTGTGCTGTTGTGTACGGTTCATACATTGGTGCTGCACATCATTGAATTACTAATGTCCCAGTGTTCCTGCTTCCATGGAGCAAACCAGCAGTCATTTAGATTCAAATGTCATTACTATTGGAACAAAACATTTTATGCAATTTTTTACTTAACTCAAAACTGCAGCTGTCTTTTACATGCGTATGGAATTTCCAACTGAGACACAGCCAAAGATAAATCAGCTGACTGATCTGATACAGATCTCCTCTTATTGTATATGCAAAAAAAATAATAATTTTGGGCTCCTGAGTATCCCCAACTTTCTAAGTAATGGCTGTATTACTAAGAGTTCACAAGTCTTTTGATTTTGTACACTTTGGGAGGGTAGAATTGGTTTTCTCTAGCCCCATCACATACTCAGCGTGGTACTAGCTGAAGTAGCAGAACTGGGGTTCAGTGTTCACCTGCATGCATGTTAAGCTGTCCAGTAACATTGTGTTGGCAGCACTTACAAAAATGTGGTTGCTGGCATCAAGTGATTTGGAGAAAACAAAATGTGTTGGTGGCATTGTCTGGTAGAGTGCGTTCTGGAATTCCGGAATAAAGAATGGTAAGTTCTAAGGCTATTGCTCAGAAATGACTGGTGTAAGTATTGTGAGAACAGAAAGACTGAGGAACTGAAGTGTGCACTGGGGATATTTTGATGCTATTTGTCTTAAAATTCAGATATTCAAACAGGAAAAAGGCTCTAAAAACCCATCACTATTACATATTGAACAGAACATACCGGTGTTTCAGCAGTGTGTATTGAGCGAGTGTATCGAGGTTTCTCTCTTAAGCTAGCAATTGACTGGGGCTCAGGGCCTTTTAATAAGCCAGTCAGGAGGGAACACGGTGATAATTGAGGTGATGTTATTTAAGATGCAGTCTCTGCAAACTCTAGATTCCATTCAGATGGAAAGCAGCCGACCTGCACTCAGGCAGGAAAAGAGAGCAATTTTAGAGAGAATGCATTAGAGCTGTGAGAATTGTCATGGGGCATGCTGAACAGATGATCAGAAGCAAGAGATAAGAAAGTGTGTGTATTATGAACAAAAGACAGAAGGAAAGGGAACGAGAACTGTCCACTTGTATGATTAGTGGTTCAGCTCCATTTTGCTTCAGAAGCCGCTCTGTATTCTTTCATTCCCTCCCTCCATCTCTCCCTGTGCATGTTTATTCCATTTCATTCCATCATGAGAACCCGCTAGAAAAAAAGATAAATCCCCATTCTTTCCTCAGCAGAAAATGTATCACTGTGGAGAGGTGGAGAGAATGTGTGTGTGTGTGTGTGTGTGTGTGTGTGTGTGTGTGTGTGTGTGTGTGTGTGTGTGCTAAACTATGTGCATAGAGAGACAAAGAAAAATAGAGAAACGGAGAAAAAGACGAAGGGGATGTAAGGGAGAGACAGACAGAGAGAGAAAAACGGAAAAAAATTAAAGGGGGTGTCAGAAAGAAAAACATAGCAAGAAAAGGGGAGAAGGTCAGAGGGAAAGCGAAAGACAGAAAGAGCGTGCGAGAGAGAGAGAGAAAGAAAGAGAACGTAGGTAGGTACCTCACTGAGATTGAGGTTTTGAGATATTGTTCACCTCTTCCTCACTTAAATCTGAATACAATGATTATGTGCTGTTTTTTTTCTTGCCAAAAAAAAACCTCACGATCATAGACTGTATAGGTAAACTTTACCTGAATGCCTCAGGATGTGTCAACTCAGTCAGATAGATTGTTCTCCCAGAGCTAATTTCAGTGTGCTGTTCTAACTTTAGTGCCAGGAAGTGTTGCTGGCACAAAGCTGCTGTCTAATGACAGTGTTTTCCATTTCACAAACCAAGCAGAAGCAAGAAGGGCATTGTCGTGGGAAGGGCCGCGAGGCCCGGACCCGGAGCTATATTGGAAGGACCAGAGATCAGACGGGCAGGCTGTGGTTTTGGGATCTTTATTTAAAGAAAACAAAAAGACAGAAATCATACAGGCACGGTGGCCTCCGAAAACCACTCTTCAAAAACGATGAAAACATGCAGGGAACCGGACAGTCAGGGAAACAGAGCAGACCAGCTTGCCACAGCTCTGAATGAAGCTCTGTACGATGAAGGAAACACAAGGGAAGGATAATACAGACTTTTAAATATGCACAATCAGGACAATAACTCAAGGCAGGTAAGCTAAGAAACTAAGAAACACGTAATACACAGACAGAGAATGACAACAACACAAGACACGTGAACAGGCAATCTCAAAATAAAAGTCCCCAAACAAACCCAACTGAGACCCAGCATTAAACAGAACTGAAACAAACGAACAAAAAAGCAGTGGCTTCCCACAGCCACTGACCCAGACCGTGACAGGCATCCAGTAAATCCTGCAGTTCTGGGGCTGGAAGTGTAGCTGTCTTTAAAGTTTAGCTGTCTTTAAAGGACAGCTGAGACACTTTAGCACTTTACCTCAGACACTTCTGCAAACATTTCATTTGTTTGAGATGTGCTATGTATGATAATACCATCTGAAGCCAATGGGTCTTTCTTTGAGGAAGTTAGTGAAGCTGAATTCCATTTATCACAGCAGCCAGGAGAACTGAACATTAATTCCAAAACATATTGCAAACACATGCATAAATCTGCCCTTGTGGAAATCCATAAATAAGCAGAAAAAATATATATTAAATATATTCAAAGTGTGGCATTTCCATCATATTTCCTGCCATTCCGTTGCTGATTGATAAGGATTCGGGTAGGAAGAGCTGGCCTTTATTGTTCTTTAGTGCACAAAAGAGAAGAAGACCAAAAAGAAAAAATATATTAGACTTTCTGGACCTTATGCCTCATGCCACTGTGTCTACATGAATTTATCACATAGCAAACTAGAAATTCCAGATAGAAAAAACAATCTGGATAAGACAAGGAAAATGTTACATTTTAATGTCTTCCAGAATGAACAAGAATAAGAATGTTTACTTCTGCAGTTGCATTGTTGAGTCTTGTTGTGTCACCATCATCATAGTAGCTTGGAAGATTTATAGAAGACACTTATATGTAGAAAAGTACCAGTGTCAGAACATGATTGTCACGGTCGCCTCCCCCTCCCCCCGTAGATTCCACTCCCCGGCCCCTGAGTATTAGTTTATTCTTTTATCACGTCCCCAATGTTTCTGTTTCTTCTTTACTTTCGTTCCTGTCTCCGTTCCCAACCTTCCCGTATCCCAATCCACCTCCATTCCTCCCCTCCTCCCTTTCTCCCTTTCTCCCTTTCTCCCTTTCGAGTCTCCACACGTCGTTTGTATCACGTCCCGTCCTATGAGTTTCACCTGTTCCTAATTCAGCTCACTATTTAAACCCTAGTCTGACCCCTGCCCTGTGAGTCGGTATTTGTTCTATCCTTGTGTGTATGAGTACCTTACTCCTGTACATCCTGGTTGTTTCAATGTCTTTAATGTTCTCTGTTTTCTCTTTTGTTTTGCAGGCTCGTGCTTCCTCTGTTTGATTTTGGTGTTTGTGGCCTGAGATGTCTGACTCTTTGTACCAGATGTTCTCTCGCCTGTTTGCGAGCCAGCCCTGCCTTTCCATTTGTTTGGAAAACTTTTAAGCACGAGCCTTGCCGTTTTGTTTCTGTTTTCTCATTGTTAGTTTTTGATTGTGTTTTCTGTTGTATTTTAGAGTCTGGGTTTTTTGTTTTCGGTTTTCCTGTGTTTACATTTGCCTTCAGTTCATAAACTGTCAATTGTTTTTGTAGAGCATTGCGTCCTCCCCTTTCCCTTCCATACACACGCACATGACAATGATGAGGATTAACAATAGAAAAGCAAATAAAGGAAAAATTGATTAACTGAAGTGATGATGCCAAAGAATAACCAACCTTATCCCCCTAAAGAACCTTTAAATTGATAGTTAATTAACAAACCATACAGAAAATGAGAATAATTATTCAATTTAAAGAACCTTTATGCCAGCAATGGGTAAATATAAATGGGCTAGTCCAGCTTACCCTCCCTTTCTTAGAGTTTCTTATTAAAATATGGTTTAATTCTCTATTGTGAGGCTTCAAGTTAATATAACTGTAGATGATTATGCATTTAATGTACTATGATATGTAGTGAAAACCCTCTAGATTTAAGGTCGCAACATGTAGCTCTACCTCTCTGCAGGCATTGACTCAATTTTCTATTCACAGTCAGATACAGTTGAATTATAAGGATGTAATTACATAGAACCATTTAGTGCATTTAAATTATCTACATAAAAGGCCTGCATTTTTCACAGTTTCCATTAGTGCCTTTACAGTATTTGCTGTATTTAGAGATGTTTGGAGTGGGGGTCCTGAAGGTGCTGAAGCAACTCCAGACATTTAGCACTGTATCACAAGAACATATATTCTACATATATACAGCCATGGAAAAAATAAGAGACTGCATAATTTTTTTTCCTGATTATTGCTTTTGCAAATTGTGGGAAAGTGCCTGTGTAAAATGTGCATGTCACTATTGTTTTATACACAATTGACCAGACTTGATACAGTAGAATGGTTCTAGAAAATGTAAAAAATAAATAATTTATTATACCTTGGAAATGTTAAACTACACAACACATTATTTTAGACAGTTAAGACAGTAGTGTTAAGAGCAGAGTGTGTGCATGTGTGACTCTGTTTCATCCATCTAAACACCCTAAACACTAGGCCACCAACTGCCCAAAAAAACTGCACTTACATATGGAGACATTTTTTATTTTTTACACAGCTCACACTGCAATAGTTCATAAAAGCAACCTGTGCATTTTACACAAACATTTACGGCATTCAGCTGAGGCTCTTATCCAGAGCGACGTACATCAGTGCACACACACACTATTGCAAACTGTACTAACAGAAAAAAAACAGGAAAAGTAGTCTCTCCTCTGGCTGTATATACAAATTATAATATATGTGGTGATGCATGTAAAATGAAAAATTTATAACCACTTATCACAGACATGCAGGCATTTTTGCCTCTTCTATTATTTTTTTACACCGTCCTTCAATAATAATTAGCCAAGGTCATGTTCTTGTTGTAGCTGCTAAAATGTTTACAGCATCATTTCATTATTTATAGTTATAACAGGGCTCTCATATGTGGTACTGTAGTGTATTTGATAGGTGATTCATAATGTAAAGGTTTTCAACCTGTTAAAGATTTTTCCTTGAAATATAAGCCATAAATTATAGGGTGTCTTTGTTCATTTATGCACATGAAGTTTAAGTTATCAATGCAAACTAGTTTAGGCTGTACAGCCACCGTATGCAACTCATGCAATTTGAAAAACCTAACGATATTTTAACTTTGCTGTAGTCAAAATAATGGATGACATTTATCTGAGGATATACTTTGGGTTCACAGTTTGAAGGTCTCCTGGCACCAAAAGCAGTCACCCCTGCTATTTTAATTAGAGCCAGGCACCAGATTCCACATCTACATTTGACAGACAGAAAGAATAACCTGGCACTGAATATGTTAATACTAGTTTCCAAAAAAACATGAAAGTAACAGCAGAGAACAAGTCACTTATGAGTACATAATTTCTAATATAGAGTCTCTGATAGTTAATATTACTGCTTAGATTTAAAGGGCAATTAAGACTAAATGAAGTTTGAGCTATCACTTTTCCTCCGTTGTTCATGGCTGATCGCCCTCATCTAGAAGTATGATTTAAATTTACAGAAGAACTTCAGACCATCTCAGATGAATGTCTTTATCTACCCTGGTTTGTGAAAATCCATTTCAGTCCTAATGACTTACAACAAACAGACTTGTCATGAAACCTCATTTTTTACTTTTAACCACTCTAGCTCTTGTGGTAAGCCCAGAGGGATCATCTCTTTTTGATGTGTCAGTAATGTGTGTGTTATCATGTCTTGCTATACAGTATTGCAGTACAAATTAGCAAAACGTTCATTCAGTGTCCCTATGCACATAACTTAAACATCACTTATAATTTCAGCAGGCAAAACCCTAAAACACATTCATAAGTCCCTGGCTATATTATTTAGCAGCAAAAGTGTGGCCAGGGAGAGGGGAGGTGGAGGTTAGTGCAAATTCCTCCTGGTCACACCAACATTTATTTCAAACTGCTGTTGATGCAATGTCATTATTCAGGTCAAGAGAAGAGCACAAACTGCCATTTCAATTGTCAGTTAACAAATATACACATTGGCTGGCATCATGTTTTCTGCAAATTGCTTTTTGCTTTGTGTCCTTTGGAGCATGAGATTCCAAAAAATATTTTTTCTCCTAGGGATGACCTATCCACACACACACACAAAAAAAAGGTGTTATCCCATTTTATTGGCCAAGATTCTCCTTGACTGAGAACTTTGTCAATCTGTGGAGTTACTATGCACTTTTAAATAAAACCTTGTTCATTCTGTCTGGGTCTCCTTCCCTCCCTCTTTTCTCTCATTTTCTCCATGGCTCTCAAATTAGCATGGCCCCATTGTCCTTTAAACAAAACGATAAAAACCTAAAATCAGTGTGGATTTAGGGCTCCAGAATCCAAAGCATAACAGGCCTTGGTCTGGGTCAAAGTCCCCTTGTTATGTTCATGTAGACAACCATGATATTATTGTCCAAATAAATGAAGATGTGTAAAACCAATTATGCATGTGCACCTGACCATTCGATTTTGGCCAGAGCATGTGCTGTAAACTGGACAATTAATCTGTCAAAGTAATCCTTCTAAGCAAAACTGACTATGTGTTCACAGCAAAACCATGCTCAAATGCTTCTTAAATAATCTTCACCGCGATCGGCTACAAGGTTTCCAGTTAGAATAGATGTGTCTGGGTTTTATTGAGTAATATAGAAGTAAATCAATGAGTAGTGAGGTTACTTTTTTCAAGAGGTAATAGGTAGAAGCAGAACAGTGTTCAGGAGTGCATAAAACCAAAACACGTAAAGCACAAGAGTGCTTCATGAATCCTTGCAGTGATCCTTGCAGACATATGTCATTCAGTGACCCATCCAAAAGAACTCTACTGTGTTTGGATGAATATACCCCATAGTGCATATCCCGTGTTAGTCCTTGAAATGAAACTATGTGTACTTCCTAACTGAACTTTTTACTCCAGTAAGAGTCCACATTCTCCACAACTTTGCCTAAAAGCTGTCATATGGTCCATAAGACCACCATTTATTTTCATTCTACTGAGAAATAAGGTGGATTCTAAAGACAAATTAATTTAACCAAATACTGTGTGGCGGGGTGGGTTTTTAATTATTTATCTCACTAAGGGGTTCCCCTAAGTGGAGGTGCATGTGCATTTAAGGCCACTACTGGTGTATACACCAGTCGGCTATTTTTAAGTGGTCTAAG
>JBBPDE010001792.1:0-11746 GCA_037974605.1 Nannopetersius ansorgii | reverse complement strand
GAACACTTTTTTAAAAAAGTCAATTATTCATGCAATTTAATCGATAAGTAATCAGATAATGGCTTGTAAATGTGAAGTGTGTAAAATGTTTGCCATATTTACAATAACATGGCATGGTATGTGTTGTTAAAATGCAATAAAAGTGATATAAAATAAATATGAAGATAAACAGCATTGCCTTTTAGACTGAAGTATCATTTAGAAAGTCCAATATTTTTGTGTTAGTCTGATGTATTATCAAGATAACTTTGAAAATGGGTATTCCATGACATTTAACACGTAAAATATATTCATGCTTTTTGCTAATTAATCAGTTTTATGTAACTTTTATGGTATTTAACACCATGCAACCTGAGCAGAGCCGAACAACATCCTCCAACACTTACAGAATTCAGCCATTACTCAATTTGACCAAAAGTGCAATTATGATGTTTTTCCTTTGAACTGCACAGAATTAGAAATCATGTGATATTTTTCTTCCAAAGGAAAAGTGGGGTGGGTGGTGAAAGATGATATCACAGGTTAATATTATTTTTCCCCTCTCACTTGTGCATAGCGATAAAATAACAAGCCATTTTGGGTGAGCAAAAGTCACTACACTTTCATTAAACAAGTTTTTTCAGCGAAGTCTGATTTGACAGAGTTTGCCGCTAATGGTCTCATCTGAGTGTGCTGAACTGTCCACAGACATTGACTGCATTTAGTGAAACTTCAAAAGGATACAGCTGTGTTTCAATGACCCACAGGGAGCACTTCAACATTCACCCTCCCAGCTTGACAGATATTGTGATGGTGGTGGGTGTGGGGGGGAGATTAGGTATGATTTCTGGATTTTTGAACGGTCATTAAAATGTAAAAAATTGAATTATTTATGCAACAATTATGTTAAGAAATATATGTTCCTGCTTTAAGTACATGATCACCCCATGAAGCGCGATCGATCGCATCCACTCATTCGTTTAACCGCCCTCACACTGTGCCAATGCAAACACAAAAATAGAGAGAGATAATTCACTCGTAAGATGTTCTTGTGTTGCTTTAAGGTACAAGAACACTACCTTCTGGCAGCAAGTGAATGGTAGGGGTGGGCGTGTGAGTGAATGATCTTTGCAAATTAGTATAAAAGTTCCTGCCACTTATCGAAAAGTATTTCCGCTAAAAAGCCCACCCCTATCAAGCAGTGGGTGTAATTTGGCCATGACAAAATTAGAGAGAAAAAAGGAAAAAGGAAAAAGTGAAAAAGGTTGACTCTAAAGAGCAAACTACACCATTGGGGGCTCTTCAGTACGAAGCATGGTGTAAATTACATCACATTTCACTAAATGGAACAGATGGCAAGTGGAAGATGATGCACAGCTCAAAGCCAGCGAAGACATATAAATGTCTGACTATGTAACATGCTTACAACAAACAGTCTCTAAAATCGTATAAGCTGATTCATAAAGCATTAAGGTGAAGAAAACAATCATTGTTACAGAAATTTGACTAAATATTCTAAGCATTCTGCAGTAAAAACATGCAAACAGGGGTTCCAAGTATAGTAATGTATCCTTACGTCTCGTGCAGCTGTAAGGGGTGGACAAGCCTTTGTTCATAACTAAAAGTGTCCCCTGCAACCCAGGTCCATGTATGGTCACCTCTATCTTCTCTATACGTGGAAAAAGTGACCGCTGGCGTTCCTGTTCTTTGGAGAACAGAGCGCTCCTCCAGCTGCGCACCTCTGATGTTGTAAGCTGCTTGGCTGCCACGCTGGACGCCAGACCTGCAGGGCAGCACAAAAGAAGACTTTATGGAATCTCTCTGATCAAAAGATGTAAAGGTGTTACTACAGCTATATAATAATCGTACATTTGTACTACACTCCATTATACAAGTGTTCTTGTTCGGCAAGAGCCATTTTTGCATTCATTTTGAATTCATTTTCTAACTGTGTACTGGATTCAAGTGTATCATTTAAATACATGGACGGATTTCACATTGTTTATACTGTATGCTGTGTTCAAAAACAAATTCACACCTCTCTTTCTCTCTCTCTCTCTCTCTCTCTCACACACACACACACACACACACACACACACTTTTCCTGGTGCTTTTAAGTGCCATTACTTTACAGCGATAAATTTGTAATGTTGTTACAAATGGAACAAACTTCTCAACTTAGTCCAACAGTGTTTAAGCCATTAAAGTATTATTTACTTCATGAAACGTCTGATCTCATCTTATGGTTAAATAACTATCATTATCTTACTGGGTTCATGGAACTCATTGTGTGTGACTATGTGCATGATTTGCTATGATGTGAAATTATCACTATGTGCAAAATCTTATGTGTAGTTGTGTTAACTTGTACAGTATCATGTGAAATGTTCTAAATGGATGAATAATCATTTCACTATATTCACCATCTTATGCGTAATAGGCTTCTCATGTTAATGTCACTATTCCTTACACCCTACTGATCTCTGCTATGTACAGTAATATACTCCTAATCACCATCTGTGTTATTAATTCTATAAACTGTAAGATGCTTATCTATAGTATTTATTGTTTATTCAGCACATTGAGTTTTTCTCTACAGATGTATAGTGAATTTATTTATATTCAGTACTGGTCTTGTCTCTGTGTCTTGCAGTCATAGTTTCCTTTGGGACCAATAAAGTTTTCTGATTCTGATTTTGTAAACACTATTTTGCAAAATCTTCATTCATTCATTCAGGACCTGAGTCATGTATATGTAGGAGCCTTCGGTCATGACAAATGTTATGTCGTTTAAACTAATCAACTATGAATAATTCAATGCAAGTATTCAAAAACAGGAGCTGGGTGAATAAATTGTAACATCTGATTCTGCAAAGCCAAGGTCAGCAGCCTGATGCTTCTGTTTACCAGAAAAAAATACAAACTCACGGCGCTGAATCATCTGACAGACTCTTCCGCAGGCCATGGTGAACTACTGAAGCCCTTCACAGCTTCACCGAGCGATGAAACTCAGCGTCTCTGCCTAAAACAGGAGAAAAAGTGATTTTGTTGTCAAACTACCTTCCAGTTAACACAGGCCCATGCTCCTCTCTCTGAAAGACCGCGGCTGTAATAAGTCCGTGTACAAACCGAGACCAGCTTTTAGGTTCCGCGTTAGCTTTTTACAACTAATTTTGATCTCCAGATCAAAACACAGAGATAACTAACAAATTATTAGTTATTATTTAGTTATATTACTAATACATGAGATGTAGGATATGTAGTAGCAACATAACTAAAGTATGGACTTCATAAATATTACAGGAACATAATGCTAAAGGTCAACATTTGCACTCATTGGTCATTTTTAGAGTAATTCAAAACAAAATGTTTCATTCTGTTAATCTGAATCTGTCACACACATTTCAACGTTTTAATGTTGGTTTTATTGTCTAGAAATTGTAAGTTTTTTATTCATTATTGGCATTATAATCACCAGACAACTGTTAGATATATGACAAGCTATCAAGTGACAGCCTATGGGATGAATTAGTAAATATAGAATTTAACTAGAATTTTTAAGCTAATAGGATGCTAGACATGTTACATGTTAGAAAGGAAACTTGGTTGTTTTTTGTTTGTTTTTTTTACTTTTTTTACATTTGACATTATAGTTGTTCACTCATCCGAATCAAAAACCTTTATTGATCTCAAAGAAAAATGTTTATGCTATGACAGCAGACAAGAAAGGTATAAAATGTAATGTCTAAACAAAACGCTGTATAGAGTTGTTCTCTATACTGAGTCTGTAATTGCATGTAAAAATGACATAAGTAGTGATATTGCACATTATAAGATTATTGCACATAATAATATCTAACAAACACATTGCATATAAAGATAATGATTTAGCTGATAGTGCATCTCTGTTCGACCACAACAGTGTGGAGTGGGTGATCAGCATTGTCCATGATGCACTGAAGTCTAGATCTCTGTTCTCATTTCAGCTGCAGTTTGTAAGTTGTTGAGTTTCTCACACACCACAGAGTCTGCTTTCCTGATAAGCTTGTTTATGCTTAACAAATCTGCAAAAAAGATCCTAGACGAAGGTGTTTATGCTTAACAAATCTGCAAAAAAGATCCTAGACGAAGGTGATCCACCCACTCAGCACTCAGCAACAGCAGTATACTGTACATGTGTAACCATCAGCACCTGTCTCCTTGTTGATTGATGCCTGAATCATACACTGAATCAATTTATCTAAAATTATTTATCTAAAAATGAAGGGGAGCTAGCCTTTATATCCTCCTTTCTCCAAATGCAAAGCCATTGTTTTAAATAGACAGTCAACAAGCAAACTAGCACCTTACTTTTACACGTTTGCACACTGTACAGATCATGTTTGTTTGTTTTGAATATGGCTCATTTCAGGATGTGTTGTGTAGCTATGTAGGTGACAAAGAAGAAGCTTAAATATTTAATGTGAGGTCCGCCCAGACAGTCCTACTTATGTGTGATCTCTATTTTGCAGAGTACACTGAGATGTCCGCAGCACAAAAAGTGTCCTTTCTCACCCAACACCTGACGGGGCCGGCACTGGGTTGGGCTTCTGCGATATGGGCAAGCTGTGCGGGACAGATTCCTGACTACTTACAGTTTCGTGCTAGGTTTCAAGCTGCCTTCGACTATCCGGATCATGGGAAATCCTCCAACTCAAAAAAGGCTCTGACTCAGTGGCAGATAGAGCCATTTGGTACCGGGCCGCCCAGAAAGAGAGAATAAAAATATTTGATTGATTATCAGAGTCTGAAAGCTCTTTTATTTTGAAAAAAACGCTTGGTCTGATACAGGTAGCCCACAAGCTAGCAAAAATGAGTAAAAAACAAACGCACTTTGTTATTAGTTGTATCTATACCAGTCTGTGAAAATATTGTTTTACAAGAAACTGGTCTGTTGCACAAAAATGGTCAGGGGAGATATATGTGTCCTCTGTATATGCTCAGAAACCTGAAGCTGGGAACTTTCTCCACTCTGTGTCTTCCGTGACCTTTGAAAGCTGACGATTAGCCCCCTGGTCTTTAATGTGTTCTCTGAGCACCAGCTGACCAGATTCTGCACCTCCACTCTGTGGGCTGAGTCATCACTGTTGGAGATCAGCTGAATCACTGCTGTGTCATTTGCAAACCAGGTGACGGCATTAGTGACGAATGCAGGAACCCGGTTGTGTGAAGAGGGAGCAGAGGATGGGGTTCAGTACACATCCTTGTTGTTTGCCAGAGTTTAGAGTTATAATGCAGGACACTGTGGGCCCATCCTAGGTGTGATCTGACCAAAAGTTCAGGGTCCAGCTGCACAGTGATGAGCTCAGGCCTGCCTGGTGTTTAGAGATGGGCTTGCTGGGACAACAGTATTGAAAGCAGAGCTCTGGTCTACAAATAGCATCCTCCAGGTGAGTCAGAACAGTGAGGCGAGCCAGAGATGTGGCGTCCCGTGTGGATCTGTTAGCTCTGCTAGGATCAGTGATTCAGGGATGTTGGCTTTCATATGTGAGAGGACCAAACTTTCTTAGGCCCTTTTTTAGGCAGTATTTTACATGTGAACACACCACAGCACACAGTGTGAACAGAGTGAAATTCTTTCTCTGCATTTAACCCATTCACCAAGTGGACAGTCAGCAGTGCAGCACTTGTGTGTGGGAACAGTGCCTTACTCAAGAGTACCACAGGGGGTTCCACTGGTAGTCCTGGGATTCAAACCCACAGCCTTCCAATCACAGAGGCAACCCCCTAACCACCAGGACACCAGCTGCCATGTGTGTTTATAATCCTTAAGGAGGTAGTATCATATCATATAGTATTTTTTTTATAACTATTATCTGCACATATGGAGCTCTTGGTCAGTTTTAGCTGTTTTAAAGATGTATAATTATAAATAAAGTCTAATTAATTACTTACAAGGGTGTAAGGGTAACCAGATGATAGTTGCTCAAATTACACATTTTTATTTTCAGCACTGACCCTATGATAGTGGTCTTGTAGGACCATAGTAAACACCTCAGCTTGCTATACTGCACACTCCCCATCCTGGGACTCTGTCCAGGCCTGCAGCTTTGCGTGGGTTGATCCTCAGCAACGTGTGCCGTGCATCATGTGTGCTCAGTGTGAGAACCTGTTCATCCTCTAGGGCTGGGATGACTCTGTTGCCAATTTCAAAGTGAGCAAATTTATTGGAGGGTTAGCCTCACCTAACCTTACTATTACTGTGCTGCTAATATAAGTTCCATTCCTCTTCGGATTAATCGATCAGAGATTGAAAGATATTTCTTAAGGAGTGACTTCTGCTTCCATGGTCCTACTGGCTGAGGATGGGTAGTTTTCATCTTAAAAAAATGTACATTACCAGAGGACTCTCATTCGCTGTTGACTTGTAAGGAGAAAGAGAAATTATTTAGTAATGCCTTTAGCTATTGTAAATGTATTAGATACTGTTTTAATTTGGTGAGAAGTGTGATCATTCTAAAATACATGCTGCTCTCTGGCTTGTGTGTCTTATCCCCAGATTCATTGTGTATTGTTTTATAGACTCTTGATGAAAGTATATGATAAAGTTGTCTTATTAAATGACAGCTGTCTTATTAGATTTCAGCAGATCATTGATTGGCATTCTCCATATCCTGGCTTTACATTAGTTTTTTTTTCCAGCTCCAGCTGCTCTGTGTGTGTGTGTGTGTGTGTGTGTGTGTGTGTGTGTGTGTGTGTTTCACATTAATAATGATAAAGACCCTGATCTTTTAAATCATTTGTTTGAAAGAAAATATTCATTTGCTCTTGTATATACAAAATTAGTCAAAATATCTGGTGAGCAGCTGAGAGTTAAACCTCTAGTTAATCTGTAAATTGAGTTTTCTAAGTTAAATTAGAACTTAAACTGGGGATGATAATAATATGTGGAATTTTATACACATGGCATAAGTTGACCATCAGTGAGAGGGTGGTTGATTCTAGAGCTGAAACTGTGTATGAATGAATGAACAAACTCTTCCAGTTAGATTAAACACTATATAACCATATAACCTGGGTTTACAAAATCACAGGCATTAGAATAAGTAGTTTTTCTAGATCTAGGGAAGTCTAGGCCATAATCTAAAACTTCTTATTGAAATATGTAAACAAATGTAAGGTTATAAGTCATAATTTAGCCTGTATAGATGTCACCATTCATAATAATAATATACAACCATCTTTGTCTGCAATAGCTGTTTTAGGATGAAATGCATCTCCTTTACATAAAAATTCCCCCTCGCTTTATAAGGAAACCAATATTTTAATAGCATTTATTAAATCTCAAACCACAATCATTTTTAAGAGAGTAATCACAAACGTATGCAAAAATCTGGGTGTCAAAGTACACATGCTTATCAAGCACATTTTAATGCAAAATGACTGTCCATTATTGCATTTTAATACTGTACCGTTAGCTGCATTTTAGCCATAAACCTGAACTTGTGCAAAGGTTTTGACATGTTTATATTTTATGTTTTTCCAAGATCTTAAATAGAAATGGTGCACAAAAATTCCAGGATGTGTCATTTGACCAGGGCTGTTTAAAGTTACTGCTGCGGGACTAATGTGTTTCACTGAGATCATTTTAATGCAAAGTTTTAAAAAGCGCATGGTCACAAATAACAAAAAGCTTCAGAATAAGACAAACACTCAACCAGAATGTCTGACTGTGCTGACAGTGACCACATAACATCAGCATTAATGACTAGTTTACCTGTGACAGTGCAGTCTGTGAGTGAAGCTGCCTTTGAATGTGTGAATGCTGCCAAGCTGGAGTGAGTGTAATTCTCACAACCCCAGTCATGAAAAGCATTAACACAATTGTTCTTTGTGTGTGTATGTGTGGCTAATTTCCACCAGCTCTGGTCAACGTTCACTGGCCTTCTTACTTCGATGTTAGTTCAACAGCGCAGGGATAATGCTAACAGCATAGGTGTTCACTTAAAATCAACCCCTATCACGATTAGCATTAAACCTGAACTGAATAGGTCTCCTGATGTGTCCAGTGGCTGCCACAGATTCCACCTGCAGTCTAGAGAAAGAGAAAGATGTTATGGGAGCAATTAGACAGAGAACTCATAAGCTGCTACCTGACCTTTACATGATAAACTTTATTTTAATTTTAGTTTAGCAAGGTCTGATGTCTATCATATCACACAATCTTACCAAAGCCCTGTGTGACGGCAGTGCAGAGTTAAAGGTGTCTGCCCTGGGATGCAGATTAAAGGAGGCGGTAGGCCGTGAGCCACGAAGAACTGTGGAAAGAAACTTCTAAACATATGCACAGTAGTGCGGTTTGTGTTTGCCCCCACCTTCATATTCTTCCTACAAAGAGGGGCAACAATCCACGTGTGACGTGACCTTTAAATGCTGGTTCCATTGAGTCATTTCCCCTTTGACGTAAGGCTTTCTGGAGGATTCATCACTCACTGACTGTTCTGAGAAACGATGCTGCCAATCTCAGATTTGATATGATTTTGCTTTCCTCTTTGTGCTGGAGATATTTGACTAAGAAGCACTGACATGGAGAACACTCAGCACTGAGATAATAATCCTAGAGCCCTGAAAGATGTTCTTGCGGAGGACAGCTTCATTCAGGGAGATCCAAAGCCTTTAAGTGGAAAAGCACTTAAGATCAGAGCATTGGGTGTTGTAAGTTTTATATATATATATATATATACACACATATATTTTATAAAGGACTGCCGTTCACCTTCTGTTGAACCTTGATCCTGTCTTCAGTAGCTGATGTTAATAGGATCCTGTGTTTAAAGCTTCTCGGAGGACATGAAACCTAAGACTTGGGTTGAAAAACGAGTCGAGGAAATGCTACAAAAACCACAGCGTTAAGCGGTTACTAAAAGCGCCACGAGGCCACGGAGGGTTTATACTTCAAACCTTAACTACGTTTACCTGCTTCGATTCACTTCCTTCCGCTCAGAAACGGTGCATGTTCTCTATGAACATATTCCTCCAGAGCACTGGATCTGTCCTCTGTTCTCCAAATACATTGAAGCGTATCATCAGGTGTCCCTTCAGCAGTGATCCGTGTGGTATTCCATTCAGTTTTCTTCAGTTTTCTCAGCAAAGCTGTTTTTTCGCTTAGTTTCTCTCTATCTCCCTATCTCTGTCTCTGCCTCTGTCTCTCTCTCTTTCTCTCTCTCTCTCTCTAAACCACACTCAGACTATAGGTGAGCAGGTCTAGAGAACACAGCCCTTTATATTTCTGTATATATAGTATTTGACCGATGAGTCATCTAAAAATCCCCGAGGCTGCTGGGAAAGTCGTTGGTTGGTGATCACATCTGAATGAAACTCACCCTATTAACTAATTTAGCGCATTTATTGAGAATATTAGTCTGTTTTCTTTCCTAGCATTTAAATTGCTAGATTTGCTTACGATGTGGGATGTTTTAGGCCAAATTTAGATTTTAAAGGTGAACCTGTCAAACAAAACTGTCTTAAAGTTTATGGCATTTCCAAATCAGTCACTTTTGGTGGGCTTTAATTTGACATTTTCTCTCTTTTTTTTTTTTTTTTTTACAATTTTTTACATTTGCTGCTGAAGGAGGGGATATGTGGTCTATAAAATTTAGCATGTTCTCTTTGGGAAAGGACCACAGTCGTTTCTTTGGAATCTTCCTCGTTATGAAAAACAACTTTGATTGCAGATTTCCTCTTAAAGTGTAACACAGTTAATAAGCCTCGTTTCACTCATCTTTACATTCTGTAGCTTTCAAACTGATCTCTCGGGTATAAATACAAAATGCATACACGCATCCGTATACTTACTAAAGATTCTTGATTTGTTTTAAATCTTGATTTTGTAATTGTTTTTAGCAACTAATGCAGTCCAGTACAACAGGAAAGTAACAAAAAGGCAGAGGAAGAGGTTTAATAAACACAGGTGACCCTGGATTTAACCTCCACAGGTTATAAAAATAGCATTCCGACTCACCTGTTATGAATCAGTGCTGGTCAGTGCCTCCCTGAGTGGCCGGTAGGTCTAGCTCATAATATCTGAATACCTGAATAACAAACAGTGAATTATAGGAGTGGCACCTGTTAAAATAAGATTCAGAGATCAAACAGCTGTAACCTAAACCCTTTCATGCGGATCAGGCACATTTCTGCGAGTTCTCAGTTGCGAGACCGTGTTGCCTAGCAAACCTTGCAAGCAATGCAAACCTCAACCTCAAGAGTGATAATTTTTTCAGGTCAGTATTCAGCTATCAGGAGACCTTGTTTACGAGCAAACCTTGCAAACAATGCAAACCAACTTTCAAGCCACTGTTTTCAGCTTCATGCAGATTACCACAGAACTGTGATACAGGTCTTTTGTAAATGTCTTTTATTGGCCTTGAAAGTGCATGTGGTCATCACAGTGATGTTAAAATCATAATATCTGTTTAAATTTTGTGAAAGTTTTTTAATTCTCTGTTCTATTCTTTAAGAAAACACTATATGTATTCTCTTATAATGATTTGCTAGTGTAAACAGTTTATGATCCTAAACAGACCACACTCATACTGACAATGATTTCAGTTGTTTCAGTTGGCATGAGTCAATCATGGATTTTCACTTTGAGCCATTTTTCAGAATCTTAGCTCTTACAGTCACGCCACATGTGTTCAGCCTCAAGTGTGTGTCTTGACCTCAGTTGGCCTGCTTAAAATGTCAACTTTCCCTTTATGGTATCCCCCTTTTCTGATAGTAATTGGTTTATCTGGTTGTATTTCTTTTTTTCCTTTTCACCCAGTTTTACTCAGATCTGAAATTTGGTGCAGAACCCAAAATTCGTCTGAAAGAATTCTGCCTGAGTCCAACCCAGCCCAGATCACCAGGTTTTGAGCCCAAGCCTGAACCCAACAAAATTCAATCCAAACTCTAGATAAACCTGGACATCACAGCTGGAGATCAAGTGAAACCCTGTATTGCCAGTGAAAGTGTCTAAGGAAAAATACAATAGGGAGAAATAACGGAACTGCAAGCCAAAATCTGCTACAGTGGGTGAAACACTATGAGAAACCCGATCATGAAATATGGATATGAACTATGTCTGGCAAACACCTAGAAAACAGGGTTTGAAAATAAATTATATAATTACCCAACACGTAATTAAAAAACCTGAAGTTGCAAACTTTTATCCCATTTCCATTTTTTTCATTTTAAGTGTAAATGTATTGTTTATTTAAGTGCTTTCAGAAGAGATGGGACTTCAGTGTGTGCAAGACAGTAATGAATTCTACTGTTCGGACATTATTGGAAGGTGGGTCAAACTGAGTTGTGCTTGAGGCTCAGAGGGCTTCAGGCATGGTTTGGATCAGCACATCAGGTAAAAAGGTGCAGGTCTACTGTGGGCATCGCAGAAAAACATTGCTTTACATCTATTGAGGGCAACCTGAATGAGTACCAGGTTAGCTTCCGTGAACAGAAAGCATCGATTCCTTTGCAGGCTGAAGAGCAGAACCCTGCATGACCAAGTCAGGTTTGGTATAGAGCCGAGCGATTCACGACTCATCCGGGTGAATCACCCGGATCCATTCACAAATCACGAATCCGAGGTCGCCATTGAACCGGATCCGTCGAGTCCTAATATCATCATGTCAAAGTTATAAACCCCGCCACATTAAACATCTTATAACCAGTACAACATAAATTACTACAATAAAAGTTGCATAACTTACAGTTTCTTGCACCACCATGCTTAAATGAGGGTTATCCT
>JBBPDE010001781.1:0-11748 GCA_037974605.1 Nannopetersius ansorgii | reverse complement strand
ACTTTCTGCCGAATGAACATTGAGACACTGAACCGCTTGAATTTCAATACAAACAAACAGAAAAAATGGGGTGTTCTCAAACTTTTGACCGGTAGTGTATATATCAGAATTATTAGGGGTGTGTTAATATTTGAACTGTGGCCAGATTAAGCACTTACAAAGTACATAAACAGTGTGTGTGTGTGTGTGTGTGACCACAAGGTCACATGTGTTTTACCTGGCCAGGTTTTCGGTCACTTTCCGCAGAGCTTCCTGTTTTTTCGCCCTGTTTTTGGCTGCAACTTCATTTGCCATTTTCAGCCCCAGACGCTCCCTCCTACCAGGATCTGGAATCTAAACAGACACAAATATACAAAAACACAAATAAAGTACACACACACACACACACACACGTATGAACATATACGCAAGGCGCAGTGAACTCTAAACTGAAGCTCAGACTGAAGGCAGACGAGTTCACTGGCACATGGTGGACACATTCATTATTACCTTGAATGATGGGCCGTGACTCCTTTCCATGATTGGAGTATCCGACCCATCTAGCCTGAGAGGAGTGGACTCGATCTCACCCCACGTCATCAGCGGAGACTCGGATACACCTACATCACCACCACAAAACACACACACACAAAATTTTAAATCTAAACAAAATCTAATATTATGGGTGTGACAATGTATCAAAATATCATACAAAAATAATCCTTATATTAATTATGATGATGTGACTATAAAGTGTGTGTGTGAGAGTGTGTGTGTGTGTGTGTGTGTGTGTGTGTGTGTGTGTACCTGGTGCAGGTGAGGGCATTCCTTCAAACCCATAACCATTTACTTTCGGAGACTCATGAGGGAGCAGCTCTTTTCCATCTGGACCAACTTTTCCCAGTTTAAACTAAAACAAAAACAACCACAACCAGCATGGTTAATCACAGACATCGGTCTGCTGGAATTCAGCTGTGCGAGGAGGTGGAGTTGTACTAGAGATCACGTGTGTGATGATGTAAAATTACCTATATGTGAGGGGGCGGAGTTATCTGTGTGTGACAAAGTGGAGTTACCTGTGTGTGCTGGAACTCGGGTGTGTGAAGAGGTGGAGGTACCTGTGTGTGCTGGAGCTAATGTGTTCAAGGGGTGGAGTTACCTGTGCATTCAGGGCAGCTGCCTGCTGGATCTGGGATTTGTTGAGGGCTTTACAGAATGGGTCCACATCAAAGCGGGTGTTTTTATACAGGACTTCACGTGGCTTCTTGAACACACCATCATCCTTCACACCTTGAGAAGCGCACACACACAAAATACATCAATGCATACACTTTATTTTACACACACGCACTGCTTTCAGAGGTTCTGATGGTGCACCTGTTCCCGTCATTATCAGATCAGAAGATCCTCCTCATATCCTTACAGGACCCAACCACAGGCTGTGTGCAGCAGTGTGTAGAGGTATGTGAGGTGTGTATAGTGTGTGGAGCTGCTCCTCACCTTCAGGATAATACATCAGGGCATTCTTGGCTGTATACTCCCAGGTCTCCACGCCAGCCTTCGTGCTCTCCAGCGCCTGTATGTGTGGGGAGGGCAGAGCCAGGTTCTCCTCTCGTCGCTGAGGAACAAAAGACAAGCCTAAAACAAACAGCTTAACATCAATAAACAAAAGCACAACAACTGTAAATAAACACTGCACAAACCTGTCGGAACTCGTCCTCTGCCTCGTACAGCCATGCATGTCTCAACTTCTCCTTGTCTTCTGCCAGAGCCATGATCTGCTCAAACGATGCGTTGTCTTCACTTGTGTTTTTGGCTAGAAACCGATCCAAAGATGGAAGATTCTTCTCCTCATCCTCCTTCGCCCTGTCTTTACTCCCTAAAACAGCCAAGAAGGTCTGAATCTGACAGCTTTTATTCAAATGTTCTGCCCCAAATTAAGTGATAGCCAATATCTAATATCATATTTTGTACACGATTACTGTAGTAATTTAGATTACCGTATTAAAACTATTGCATTTACATTTACGGCATTTAGAAGATGCTTTTATCCAAAGGACTTCCATTCCCTAACTACAGGGGGCAGTGTCTCCCTGGAGCAACTTGGGGTTAAGGGTCTTGCTCAGGGACCCAGTGGTGATGTGCTGGAGGTAGGATTCGAACCTGTGACCTCTTGGTCCGGAGGCAAGTATCCTACCCACTGAGCTACCTCCACCCTCAGTACAGCATTCCAGTACTAAAGGACTGGTTACTATAATATTTGATATTTTTGTGTGTGGTATTTTGAGGACTGAATGAAGATTATTATACGAACCGTCTTCAGCAGTTCTTGATTTAGTGTGTGAAGCAGATGGAGAAACCGCACGACCATCAGGTGTGTCAAATGTGGATGGAGTCACATCTGGGACAAACCAAATAAAGCACAAACAAAACTCAGTTCTACAGTCTCACAAATAAACAAACATCTACAAAACCATAAGATAGGAGTGTGTGTGTGTGTGAGAGAGCGTTTGGAGTGTGAGTGTGTTCTCACGGGGTACGTATGTGCGTGGTGTGTATTTGGCCATGGCGGATCCGTATTTGATGGCGATTTCCCGCATCCTCTCTGTGTCTCCGTCCTCCTCGGCCTGAAGATAGTCCCTCTGCGCCTGCAGCTTTGACACATCTGGGAAGAAGTCCCTCTGGATAATCTTCTCCAAACCCTGTTTCAACACACCACCTTTATTCGAAGCAGTTTTCACAGTTTTAAGGAGTAACACAGTCCGACACCAATAGAGTACAGCACTTAATACACATTGCAGTGTGTGTGTTACCTGTATATATTGCTTCTCCTGCAGTATTTTGAGTGTCATAGGTATGTGTATATGAGAGAAAGCATATGTTTATGTATTAATGCTGGGCAACAATTAACATATTTAATCGCGATTAATCCCCACAATAATGCGATAACTCCTGTAGTATTTAGATTATATGTCTGAAGGCGTGTAAGTGTGTACATAGGTTTGATTTTGTATAGCGGGGGGGGTCACACATATACTAAATGGCTGCAGCATGTACAAAGGACTCTATATGATCGTAGTGTTAATCTTATTGCCAGTGCTGTTAAAGGACTCCTTCCAATGCGTCTATGTACAAATATTCACTCCTAGGGCCAAACTGGTTTAACAGCTCTGATGTTTTGTAACATCCCTGACACCCCTGATATTGTGTTTATGGATAACAACAGAAAGCAGGTGATGGTCCTCCATGGTGTGTCTATGGACATGGCCTTACATGATGAGATGACCAAGTACCATCCCACAATTGAAAAGATTAGTAATCTAGGTTACTCTTGCATGTTGACAGTATTTATATTTGACGGCTAAAACTAGCAGGGTTAACCAAAGAAAAATCCAAGCAGCAGACAAGATTCTGTTCTGTATCAGCAGTGATAGGCAGTCTTGCTGTGTGGCACAGACGATGTTTTTTGTACCCACGATTGTCAAAGCAGTAATTTACCACTGAAAAATATTTTAATCCTGTCTACAGAAAAGTGATGGGTTCAAATAAAGAATTCAAATGTGTGTATATAGGTGTGTTTGTGGGTAATGTGTGTGTATAAGTGTTTATATATAGGAGTGTGTCTCTACAGGTAAGCGTATGTACATGTATATGCGAGTCTGTTATCTGTATGAACTGATCCTTTCGCAGTATTTAGAGTGTGTGTGTGTGTGTTACCTGTATGTACTGGTCCTCCTGCAGGACTGTGTTATATTTCAGTATGTAGGTATATGTGTGTATATCTGTGTATTTGCGTGTTACCTGTATGTACTGGTCCTCCTGGAGGACTGTTTTGTTGGGTTTCTCCGTTTTTCTCTCCGGGTTGTCCGTTAAACTGAGCTCCATTTCCTCCGCGCAAAGAAGTTTGATCAGGTTTTAATAATATTCGAATCTTCACAAATTAATGTTCCGCTGAGCTGAGTCCGCTCCTGTTGTCTCCTCAAACCCAACACCCCCAGGTCTGACCCGGTTTGCCTGTTTTAGTCTCGGTCTACTGTTTTAGTACGTTTTATTTGTTTCTTAATCTTTCTAATAACCACAAACAATAACACACTTCACACCAAGCACGTCCTGCTGCTTCCGCTCTGGCTCATTGCGTGTTTCCGTTTCCTGAGAGAAGAGACATTCTTTGTCTTATTATTGTTATTATTATTATAATTAGCAAATAAACTCGAAACAAAATTAAAACAAATTAAATAATAGCGGAGCGGAAGTGTTTGGGTATGTGTGTTTGTGTTTCAGAATCACAAACCTATATTGATCGTGGAGGAAATAAAAAAACAAAACTCTTCAGAAAGCTCTGAAAATACCATGAACTGAATACACTACACTTTATCTGCTATAGTAGAGAGTTGGAAATAAATATTATAGATAAATAAATAAAATTGTCCGTGTTTACAGAGATCCGGGTTACTAACCGATGTTTACGGAATGGGCGGGGCTAAGCGGATATGAGCAAAATGGGCGGGGCTAACCTGATAAGCTCAGGCTTTAATGTGACTTAGAAAACATTTAAAAATATGGCTATTTAAAATAGATTATCATACAAAATATTTTACTTGTTTATTTATTCAGGAAAGTTGCCAATATTTCCACTGAGGTGAAGCTGTGGGGGGAATAAAAAAATTCTCCTTAAATAAAATTAAATAAGTAAATAAAATAGTAAATAAAATGTACTATTTTTGTCTTTTTTGGTTATTTGGGTGCTCTTTAGTTTTAGGACGCAAGTTGTTTTACGATTCTTTTATTTATGCAGAAATTTCTAAAGGTTTCACAGACCTTCAAGCTTCACCGTTTGAAGGGTGTGTGCTGTAAAACCATCAAGTGTGTGTGTGGTTGGTCACTTCAATTCTGGGGAAATTTGACCACCCAAAGAACTTGATAAGACCCATTAGTCTGATCCGTACTTAGCTAGAGAATCCTGAACTGGAACTGGACTAGAGCTGTGAGTGATGGCCTTTCATATGTCCAGCAGAATGAGAGCACAAAGAAGAACGCTGAGGGAGAACCGAATGCAGTTGCTGCACAATAAAGACAGACACTCCAGACGTGACCAAATATGTCCTTTATTACCATTTCCTTAATAAACACCACTTACAAAAACCACCATCACAGAGAGAAGATCCCCATTAGCTACTTCTAGAACCTAGGGAGGAGGATCTGTGTAAACATTACTGTAAATCACCTCATCAGGTAAAGTGTAACTCCACCAATTCTTAAAATCGCCCCACAATGAAGTGTATAAGGCATTAACACAGCGGTTCAGAGCAGGCTTGGCTATTTTTGGTGACACCTGAGATGTTCTACCAGAATTCTGAGAAGCTTTTTGTCCTAAAACTACAACCATGGTGGAGGGATACATGCAGGGCGTCATGAGGGAAAATAGTCCCCAAAAACAAGTGATTTCTTTCAGACTCTCTTCTATTTTACCAACATCAGCATCCAAATACATGCCAAGAGACACGTGGAGCTTCACTGGAGGTCGGAAGTGAATACAATGTCTAGCTCTGTGTTGGAGACATCTGGCTCCATTGTTAAAATCCTCTATAAGATACATTCTGTTGAATTAGCAACAGACAGACAGATATAAAACTAAATGGCAGTAAGGAAAAATCAAAGAGCAGCACTTTTACATTTCAGCAGCTGGTCACAGCTGTGACCACCCTCCAGAACCACAGTCCCAAAAAGAACTGAACCAGAATGTGAACGTGACAAAGAGCCTGAGACAATCGCAGTTTCTGAATGTCTTCAGTTTGAGGTTAAATTGCAGTTACAAATCCTCAGGTTTTAAAGAAACAATTAAGAAAAAACAGCCTTCATATCTGGAGCTGCAAAGCCAAAACAACCCGCACCCTCTCTGACCTCACCCTCTCAACTCGCCCCCACACAATTGAGGACATAGTTTAGTGACTTTAAGCCCCGTAGCTCCAGTTCTAGAAGTAGAAGTAGAAGAACTCTGACCCAAAAAGTCTCGACTGATCAGTTGATCTGGGGTCAGTGAAGCGCTGGGTCACTGAACTGTTAATTTAATAGAATAAAATCATCTAAGACTCACAAACAGACACACACTCTCTCTCTCTGCCCCCCCCCCGTTCTTTTCTCTGTAGCAGGATAAGTGTGAGACACGGTTGTCCTGAAGGCCAGAGTAATAACAGTGCGTGTTCTGTCTCATCTTGGCTGGCCGCGGCGTGATTTCCTGTATCTGTGTCGGGACTTCCTGCCGGGCTCTTGAGGCACTTCTTGTTCCAGCGGGGGGAGAACCGGAGTGTAGCGGGGGAGGTGGGAGGGGTATGGCTGGGTGGTGGAGAAATGGCTCGGCCGAAAACCATGATCCACCCATCTGCGAGGTGGCGGAGGGGGTGGCAGCCAGCCCAAGAGTCCTGGAGGTCCTGGAGGAGGTCCTAGAAGTCCCGGAGGTCCCGGAGGTCTGAACCTCAGCTGGTGGTTCACGGCCCTCGGCTGAAACGGCCTGAGGAGAAACGGATCAGATATAACTCTACTTCAGCAGATCAGCATCTGCAAACACTGCAGGACACACACCAGGGCATGTGTGTGTGTACACACTAGGACAAACATTAATAAGCAGTAATAACACATTAATAAAAACAGCAACAGAGACCTGACACTGGTCTCTTACAATCAAATCCTTACTGCAATGTTCCAACACCAGTGCCTGAGCTCACCAGAAGAGCAGAGACTGTTCCTGCAGACAAGGGGAAACATTCAACGCCACCCTGGAGGAGCAGCTGTGGGTCTGCAGGTTTCTGGAGAGACAGTGAGACTCTCCTCAGAACTGAAAACACTTACATGATCTGGTCTTGGTGGCGATGTCCTCTCCAGCTGAAGGTGGGGTGTGTGTGGGAGGGGTCTGGTCTTCCTTCCCCAGGTGAGGACCATCTGTCCTCCAAAGCGCCCTGCACAGGCTCCTGGTCAGGGTCCTCAATTCCCTCATTACTGCATAACATCAAAAGAGCGTTTACACATCACACATTAACATTCATGGCATTTAGCAGACGCTTTTACCCAAAGCAACTTCTATTCTCTAACTACAGGGAGCAGTCTCTCTGGAGCAACTTGCTCAGGAATCCAGTTGTGGTGTGCTGAAGGCAGGATTCAAACCCATGACCTCTTGGTCCAGGGGCCCGTATCCTAACCACCAGCCCGCCACCAATTACACTTCACAGCAAAACACAACCAGCCACACACAAGCATGTATCATTTAAAAACTCTTCAACATGACGTTTATTAACAGTTCTACTCACTGTTGTGTGATTTTTTCCCTTGTATCCTGGCATTCAACACTAAAAATCCACTATCCGTAACTGTGTTTTATGAAATACTCTTGTATTTGCGCTGGATGTGCCACCTAACTGCAAAACAACTAAACATCTCCTCGTCCATAAGATGACATTCACCTTGAGGATAATGTAATTCATTTGACTTTGACACGAGACTCAACAGGATTCTGTGTCCTGAACAATAGCCCTAACTGTGGTTGTTATGGTTTCAGAGCCATAGTAGTGGTGAATAAACAAGGAAAAAGATAAATACTAGATAAATATGGTTTCTAAAGGCATGTAACCAAAACAACAGTTCTGCAGGTACATTTGGTCAAGTGGTTCAAAATTTGTTTAAAATGTAAGGATTTGTTTTATAACATCAAACAGAGTGTATGTGTGTGTTTTCCGGGTGTGTATTGTGTTTTTGAGTGTCCTGTATGACGCTCTGTCCATCAGCTGGTGTGTCAATATTCAAAAAACAGTCTAAATTTATTTGGACATATTTTCTAAACCCCTTGTTTTACTAAACAATGCTGCTCTAAAATTAAGGGGTCAAAGCTCACAGTGCAGCGCCCGTGCTGCTATGATCTACATCAGACCTGGACCATGGATTGATGGAAGAAGTTGGGCTACTCTGATGGATCATGTTTCTTTTACATCTGTCTCTGGACTCCCCAGATCTCAATCTAATTGAGCTTCTATGGGACAAACTAATCTGATCCATGGAGGATCCACCTCACAGCTTACAGGACTTAAAAGATCTGCTGCTGCAGAACCACAGAACTTCAGAGGTTCTTGTGGACTCCAGAGCTCAAAGGGTAAGAGCTGATTTGGGGGCACGATGGGGACCAAAAATAACTGAAGGAACGAAAAGATTTCAAACTAGAGAATCAAACAAACAGGAACACGGTGTGAGAAAGATGTGTGGTGTTCTTGTGTTTTGGTTGACATATTTAATGTGTGAGAATAAAGCTATTTACATAATGCCAGTACTTCAGAAGAAACAAACATAATATATATATAAATATAGTAAATACTTGTAGTAAAGGATCTTACCTGCGCTTTAGGCCTGATCTTAAATCATCCAGGTAATTCTGTCTCTCGATGGTGTGACCCCGTGAAGAGTTGAACACTGCTCATACAAACACACACACGACCAGTGTAAAACAACCGTAATTCTCTTTTAAAAGAGTAAAGCAGTTGAAGTGATAACTTTACAGTTACTCACAGTCAATGGCCTCATGAGGCTCCACACCACCCACATCAATCAAATACCTGAACATCAGACAGAGAGGAGCTGAGAATCATCAGTAAAAACACACACACACACACACACACACACACACACACACACACAGTGCCCTACCTGCACACAAGGTAACCGGTTCGGTTCAGGCCATGAGTGCAGTGAACCCCAATCAGTTTATCTGTGAACAAAAAGGTTTCATTACATCTCTGTGTTATGGGATCTCCAGCCAGCAGGAGGTGCACTCACTCTCCACACTGACTGATCACACACCTTTATATTTGACACACAGTTCTGGGAAAAGCAGCACCCCTTTACGTTACTTCATTCACTCGTAAAAAATGCCTGAAAAACTGACCCAGCAAATACAGCCCATTAGTGATCAAACTAATTTACAAAGCCGCTTTCCACTGTATGTGCACCAGCAACAGACAAAATAAACTATTGCTGCTTAAATGTTCATAAGTGGGTATGGCCTAAACCCATGACTGACACAGCTGGAGTCCAGCCCGAGCCCCTGACTGACCCAGCAGCGGGTGTGGCTCTAGTCCCTGTCTGAACCAATGGCGGCTACTCACCATTATTCTCGTTTTCGCGCAGGAACCTCCTCACTGCCTTCTTAAAGCTCAGGATGGTGGCGTCACTTGGCACCTCATGACCTGCTGTAAAAATCTTCACATATTGCCATGTGTCCGGCAGGTCCTGCACACACACACACTTGCATAAGTAAACCTGGGCGGAGTCTCTAAAGACAGACTGTATGTTAAAACCAGCCAGGGCTGGAGGTGAGCTGTGTTCTGAACAGACAGGTAAACACAGAGCCTCCTGACTGAACTCAGATGTGGACAAAGGTCTTACTTGTGGCTTGTAGTAGCGGGTGGTAAAAGTGAGGTCGACGATAAGTCCAAGCTCCTGACCCTGTTTTTCCAGTACATGCAGAAGATCCAATGGCCCGAAAGCTTCTGACTGATCCAGACAGTTCCTTAGAGACTGAGAAAGAGAGAGAAAAGGAGAGACATGAGCATCCTGAGTAGAGCACACAACCACATGTGCGCATGCTTGTCTGTACCTGCTTCAATGGGACTTTAAAGGCGATAAAGCGAGTTCCAGGAATCCTCTTCCCCACAGCACTGTACTCAGTCCATCTAAAGACACACAGACTAACCTTAAAGAAAATCAAAATTTCACATTGCCCCCTTTACGAACGCATAGATTTAATATAGACGCTCCAGTCCTAATAGTAAATAAACACATTTCACACACTGAACATGACATACTGGTTGCAAGTGAGGGGGGGGGGGGGGCTATAGAGTGAATCAGAATTTTTGGTGAACTGGTCCTTTTAACTGAGATTAAAGCACTACCCATTCAGGTACATCAAAGTCTTACCTGTCTGGAATTTTTTTATTCGAAGGCATAATCCCACTCCACAGTCTGTTTCAGAAAAGCAAATAAATAAACAAAGTGACAAAAATTAAACTTTTAAACTGACAGCTTCTTGCTTAAAGGAGAAATTCTATCACGGATAAGTTTTAAGAACCACAAATAAAATAATAATAATAATAATAACAGTGACCAGTCTGGGATCTGTGGTAATAACAGTAATAATAGTAATAATATTAACAAAATACTACTACTACTACTACTAATAATAATAATAATAATAATGATAATAATAATGATAATAATGACAGTGGGCGGTCTCGGACCTGAAAATGTAAACTGCTAGCTGGTAGCCGCCGTGCTAACCGGAGCCGAACTTGCGGCTTTTCATTACGTTCACAAACGCGCGCGCGAGTTTATGAAGTTAATTAAGACTTAATTAAACTGTCGCCCAGCGTGTCACACAATGACTGCTGATAATAATAATTTAAATATAATAATAACTCAAATCACAGTGGCCACGAAGCCAAACACCAACCTCACCCGGCCTCTCCACGAGTGTGGTGACGTCACTCACCACCCAAGGCAACGGGCCGCCACCTACAGGACGGAGGAACACACACACGAACGCACGCACGCACGCAGACAGACGGACAGATCTTTACACACACGGACACATATACACACACATACTCACGCAAACACACACACATATACCAATACACACCATACACACACAACAAAACAGAATATCATAACACTTTATATGAGCCAAATGCCGTAAAAACATCTACAGTAAATAAAATATGTGTGTCAAAACATCTTCAACATGGTAGGTCTTGTGGGGGCGTCCCGATGTTCAGTGGTCAGGAAGTGGTCTAAAGTGCTTCAACGAAGGGGAATAAAAGAACAGGTAGCAGGGTCCTGGGAGCCCGAGGTTGACTGATGGTTGTGGGGCGTAAAGACCAGCCCGCCTTTACAAATTGCTGAATAACTTCATGCTGCTCTGATAGAAAGGGGTTGCTACACATAACTCTATATTTGGTACACATTTTCTTCATTCTCTGCACTCCTCACGCTTTTCACTCTACACTCTCTACACAATTTCTTCTCACTCGTCACTCAGTACTCCCTACACTTTCTTCACTCTCTTCACGTTTTTCTACAATCTTCACTCTCTACACTCTACAGTCTCTTTACTCTCTACACTTTTCACTCTTCCTTCCCTTCACTCTATTCACTCTTAATTCTTCACACTCTCCACTCTCTGCACTACCCTAACTCTCTTCTCTCTGCTCATACTTATTACACAATTTCTTTACACGCTACACTCTATACTCCACTCTCTCTACACTCTCTGCACTCTCTTCACTCCCTTAACTCTCTACACTCTCTGCACTCTCTTCACTGCCTTAACTCTCTTTACTCTGTTCACACTCTTCACTCTCTTTACTCTCTTCACTCCCTTAACTCTGTTTACTTGCTTCACTCTCTGCACTCCCTTAACTCTCTTTACTCTCTTCACTCTCTTTACTGCCTTAACTCTTTTTACTCTCTTCACTGTCTTAACTTTCTTTACTCTCTTCACTCTCTGCACTGTCTTCACTACCTTAACTCTCTTAACTCTCTTAACTCTCTTCACTGCCTTAACTCTCTTAACTCTCTTAACTCTCTTCACTGCCTTAACTCTCTTAACTCTCTTCACTGCCTTAACTCTCTTAACTCTCTTAACTCTCTTCACTGCCTTAACTCTCTTAACTCTCTTCACTGCCTTAACTCTCTTAACTCTCTTAACTCTCTTCACTGCCTTAACTCTCTTAA
>JBBPDE010001755.1:0-11748 GCA_037974605.1 Nannopetersius ansorgii | reverse complement strand
CACACACACACACACACACACACACACACACACACACACACACACACACACACACACACATACACACACAAACACATAAAGTATATACATCAACAATACAATATACAGAAATATATACCACAGAGTTTAGAGTGCAATCCTGTAGTGTGAAGCTGTGTGACAGTTCAGCCGTTTAGGAGGGAGATGTTGAGGTGAAAGAAACTGTTCCTGTGTCCTAGTCTGCAGACGTCTACACCGTCTGCCAGAGGGCAGCAGGCCAGGAAGTCTGTGTCCAGGGTGTGAGAGGTCTGTGATGAATTTTCCTGCCCGTTTCCTGGTTAAGATAGAGGGCAGGGGGGCACCGATGATCTTTTCTGCTGCCCCTACAGTCCGCTGTGTTCCGCACAGGACAGACTCAATGACTACAGTGTAGAACTGTATCAGCTGATCCTATGGAAGACTCAGGAAGTTGTCTCAGGAGCTACATCCTCTGCTGAGTCCTTTTGAGGATGTAGGAGATGTTGGTCTCCCACTTGAGGTCCTGGGAAATGGTGGTACCCAGGAACTTGTAGGTCTCCACCGTAGGCACCTGATATGGTGAGGGGGAGCAGTATTGAGGGATGTCTCCTCAAGTCCACTGTCACCTCTACAGTCTTGTAGCTTGTTCAGCCCCAGGTTGTGCTGACTACACCCGAGTATTTTAGGTATTTTTAAATATCCTATCCTGCCTAAATCTTTTCAAATACAAGACATTTAGGATTGTTCAATTATGAGACATTCAGAATAATAAAGATTTTTTTAGACAAGAGAGACCTGTGTGTATATACAGCCAAGAGTAACATGAGGTGAGAGATATCTATGGTTTGGCTAAATAAGGTGGATGTTACTTTGTTTTATGGTTGGAATGTACTGAGTCTGCTCACTGGTTGATTTCTTAGTAAGAAGAAAACCATTTCCAGCCTCACTTACAGTGAATACATGCCTTATAAGATAAACTTTAAATCAGGTCAAAAGTCTGTCTTTGATACAGTAGTAGCTGAAGGAATTGGTCTTGACATTTTTTTTAGAAATTTTTTAAATATCCTTTGCTATAGTTTTCTATTTATGGTCATTTCTTAACACGTTTCTATCTAGATGTTTGATTGCCGGATGCAGGATTTTAAGCTTAGCATGCTTTCATTGTATTTACATAGCATTTGCAGTATAAAACGTACTGTATGCTTTTCTTCAAAAACCTTAATATGGCATTTTTTTCTGGAAAATTTAGCCTTTTATTTATTTTCTCAAACAAATAAAACAAAAAATATAAAAGCACCTTTTGCAACAGGCCACATTTAATATTTTTTCAGCAATATGGGTTAAATGAAGCAAATGAACAGTAATTGTGCACTGAAATATGCAGAAGTGTGATCTCTGTAATACTTATGGCTAACATTATGAGCAGGGGTGTCTGGATAGTCAGGATATCTGGGGTTTAATATTGATTTGTTTTGATCATAAGCACCTCCTTCATTGTTCTCCTGCAGAGCACTCGAAGAAGACGAGCGTCTGGAGAGAGGTCTGGAGCAGAGACGGAAGAAGTACGGTAGTCGGAAAGAGAAGTGCATATTACAGTGAGAGAGATAAAGACTTAAACATGGACGGGGAGTATGAATGAGAGTAAGGAGAGTCAAGTGATGTTAAAAGCCATCTTCGCACTGTGCCAAATCTGTGAACAAGAAAGTAATAAAGGGATGAAGCCTGGATGTTGCCTTTTGCTCTTTAAGGAGGAAGGAGGAAGAAGAGAAACAGAGAATCCTCATATTGGAAGAATTCAGTGCTGATTGTTTTTTGGCAGGTGGGTTGGAAATTGGGATTTTTTAGCCTTGATCTACTTCATTTCAAGAAAAAGAGCTGTATTTTTTAATAGGTTTTATAGTACCTTTTTGAATCTGCAAAGATTTTTGTATAAAGTCAGCTGAAATGGAGACTTATGAAGGTTTAGTTTTAAGTTTATAAGTTCATTGTGGAATTCACTGCTTTATATTTAGCAGGTTAGATACTGGTTCACTTTACTCAAAGTACAATATGTAACTGCAGCCTTACAGTGTATCCGCTGACTTCTACACACAGCTACCAAAGGACAGTTTGACAAGTAGATTCTGAACAATAATGCTTCAATATTGCAAATGGAGAGGCCTTAAAAAGAAAACAGTGTTTTTCTGAATGGTTTTTAATGTCCTTAATGAATTAGATCAGGTGCGTCCTGCCTTTTATAATACAGTTGTGCTGTTATTAGACAGGACACAGCTCTGGGCATCTGTTTCAGCCAAAAACACCATGATGTGTGAGAAATCTATGGTATGGCTAAATAAGGTGGGCTTTACCTTTGTTTTATGGTCGGAATGTACTGAGTTTGCTCACTGGTTGATTTTTAGTAAGAAGTTACAAAACTGAGGAGAAATCCATCTCCAACCTGACTTACAGTAAAAACATGCCTTATAATATAAACTCTAAACCGGGTCAAAAGACTGTCTTTGTTTCAGCAGTTGCTAGTAGTAGCTCTCTAGGACACACACTGTGTTTATAGTATTTATTTAAATATTGTTTTGAAGTGTACATTTGTTTGTTTAAGATTTATGGATACAGAAACATGTTTAAAGCCCCACATTTCTTAGTGCTTTCAAAGACTGCATTACACAATTGCAAGTTGCGTTACATACCAACAGGCATGGTGTGTTGAGTTGGAAAACAGGGATGAGTCATATCACAGGCAGGAAGGTGTATTTCCAGAGAAACTTCTGCAGTATTACTTTTAACATTAGCTATAACTGCCAAAGTGGATAAATAATGATGTATTATTGTGGAAAAGTGTGGGATTCTAGATATCTTCTTTTAAGGTGCGTTAGTTCTGTTCATCTGCCTGTGCGTTTTCACAGTATGTGGCTTAATGGTTTCACATGAGGAATTGCTTTAAGCCTTGTTGTTTGCTTTACTGAATTGCACAGTTGGAATTGCACTATTGAGAAATATGCTTTACCTAATAAACATTTGCGTTATGAGGAGTCTGAGGCTATCTGAGTCTGTGAAAACTGATTTCAATGTATTCTGTGTGTTTCTGGTCTCCGGTTTCTCCCACAGTCCCGTCAGGTGATCTGGGGATTCTAAATTGACCGTAGGTGTGAGAGTGTGAGTGAAGGGTGTGTGTGTGTGTGTGTGTGTGCCCTGTGGTGGGCTTGCGCCCCACCCAGGGTGAGTCGCTGCCTCGTGCCTTTTGGCCCCGGGATAGGCTCTGGGTCTCCAGAACACTAGTATGGATTAAGCGGTTACAGAAATTGAATGGATATATTCTGCTTAAATCACTCATGAAACTTATTGTGCTTCTTTGGCACAATTGACCAATTCTGCCATCTATAGAATCACAGAGATTTGCTCACTTTGTCATATCTGTAACTATACAATTGCTGCCTCCCTCACTTAGACTTTACATTTTATAGTTGTCCCTGTGTGTCAGTGCAGTCGTAACAAGCAATTAAATCTGGGATTAATACATCTGATTCTGATATGATTCTGATGTGTAAACAGTGATGACAGTGTTTAAGTATTTGTATGTACACTGTAGATCCAGAGCTCTCGTCATTTCGTCTCCCTGTATACTTGTATATGGTGAAACGACAATAAAGTTCACTTTGACTTTGACTTTAACTTAATGTCCTTGCAGGTATGAGATAAAACAGTTGATTATTATATACTCATCCAGTTACACTACTGATCAGTGTGTGACGGGAATTAGTTGGTACCGTTTTTTAAAAGTCATCGGCGAAGTCCAGGAGGCTCACAAACTCTCAGTAAGTGCGTTTCTCAGGGGTCAAAATAGAAGCTATTTCCTTCTTTATGAAAATGCATCATTCAGCATATTCTGTGACCTCATATTCAAACCATCATCTGGCAGTGACATCTCAAAAACTGAAGCGGAAGTCAGAAATCTTAGTGCTGAGATCGGTAATGTAATGCTGATGGGTTGAACAATCCAGCAGACAGGAAGCCTTTCCCCTTGGTGTGAGAATTGTAGTCAGTAGACGAAACTAAATGGTGACACATCAGCAGCATGTTCAGAGGGAGTGGGGGGGCTTCAGACGTTCAAGTACCTGCCTGTTTGGTCATAAAGGCATTTTAGCGAGGCTTCGTCAAGCAAAAAGCTGGTTTCGTCCCTATGCCCTCCTCCAATCAAAAGAAAAATCCAGCCTCATCCCCCTACAAAACAGTTATGTGTATTTATTTTAAATAAAATTAAAAACAGTATATGGGCTTGCTCAAAGATTATTTTTTACTCAAGTGTGTGTTTGCTTTTTCAGATGATAGTTCCTCTTTTTTTAAATCCTTTTTCATGACCAAAAAAGTGGAAGTTTTTGTCTTATGACTTTAAAAATTAGGCAACAACAAAAACAAGAAGTGAAAGGAAAAAAAGTCTAATAATGGAAAAGGGTTTTAGTTAGAGTAGGCAACTCTAAAAGTTAAGCATTTTTTACTACAGTGCAAAAGCAAAGAAAATGCGGGGAGGAGTTCTGCTAGCTTTACCTGCTAAACCTGGATTTTCAGTCAGTCTACACTTGAGGCATACCCAAACGTTCTTCAGCATTTAGCCTGGTTTTACACACACTCTTCAACATGTTCCTCCACTTTTTATTCATTTACCTCACATTTACCTCAGCTTTTCTTTCTGTATCATTTACTTACATTTTCATTCATATGTCATATATCGTTTTCTTTCTTTAACTGTTATTTCAGTTTCTATTTTCAACGTTATCGTCAGCTTCTCTGTCTTCAAAATTTATTTCAGATTTTATTTTGTCATCTTTTCAGCAGGTTCTTCAACCTTTACCTCAGCTTTATATAACATTTAAAATGATCAATGTAAATTATTTTCGTTTCTTTCCATCAGTTTCTCATCATTTATAGACGACACTCCCTGATTGTATTAAATGCAGTAAGCTCCGTGGAGAATGAAAGTGGAGTGAGTGGTTGAAGAGCAGGCTGTGTGAGGGAGGAGGGTGTTGCTCTGTAAATCAGTGTGTTAGTCGTGTGGTGGAGTCAGGAGTTGGGTGGTAAAGCCCAGGCAGAGATGATCTGTCAGAAATATTAATGAGTGGGCGCGACCCTCCTGGACCTCCAGCCCGAGAAGGTATTCTACAGGCAGAAGCCCGGGAACTGCAGAGACATGTCTCTTCTCTGGTGTTTACTGTCGCGGCTTTTCATTTCTGTGGTGTTTTTGGAAGCGTCAGGACAACAAGAACCGATTACAGGTAATAAATCCTTTTCTTTTCAACAGTTTTCAACTATTCAACATTACAAGTTTAATGGCACACACACACACACACACACACACACACACACACACATATATATAGATATATATATATATGATTTAAATAAAGCAGCCAATTAAGATGTAAATCTTAATTTTACAAGAAGTTACCACAATAACTTTAAATAACTATTTCAGAATATATTTTGGATTCTACAAAAATAAAAACAAAGCTAGAATGGATATCCACACCCCGGAAAGCTGTAAGTTCCTTATTTAATTCCTGTTTATCGTTTTATATTTTATATGAGTGTGTATATATATATATATATGTGTGTGTGTGTTTGTGTGTGTGTGTGTGTGTGTGTGTGTGTGTGTTCTTTTTATTTTGCAGTGGGAAGAAGTGAGGATGCCACTGGGGAGGGAGTTCCCACACCCTGTCTATCAAGGCTGTGATCTTAAAGACGAACCAAAAAAATTATGGACTTCTTGGTTTCCCAGGAAGGATACCCATGAGCTCCGGTTGAACTTGCAGCTAGCGCAAGCTGACCAAACACCTGTTACTGTTCTTCTACTGGAGTCTAATAAACCGGTGGTCAGTCCTGAATTGGGACAACAGAAACAGGAGATTGTCGCTCCAAGTGCATTTCCTCTAACAGCTACCCCTGAAGTCATTGCGAAACACTTGTATTCTCGGGATCTGAATTTGGGAAGGATCTCCCAAAAGGGCTTCCATCTGGGCTTCTCCTACAGTGGATCATGTATTTTTATTTCCTCTGTGCAACTCTACTACATGAAATGCCCATTTTTTAGCAAGTACCAGGCTAGCTTTGAGGAAACACCGGCAGGATCTGGACTGATCAGAGGCCAGTGTGTGCACAATGCTGATGAAGTTTCTATCCTGAAGATGGAGTGTCAGTCTAATGGAACATGGGGTGTTCTCCAAGGGCTGTGTGCCTGCAGAGCTGGTTTTCAAGCGGAAGACGACTTTTGTAAAGGTTAGAAGACACATGTAATTTATTATAATATTTATTAACATGACTATTTATTAAAATGACCAACCTCTCTTTATTCCATAAACAGGCTATTACTTATTGTGCAATTAACTCTCTGTTGTGATTGGCAGAACAGATGGGGCAAAACTGCTGCAAACTGGATAGGCAGATATTTAATAGCATTTTAAATATCTTTTTAAAACCCTATGGAGTTTTAAAAAGTGAATGGTACCTTTAACAGTATTTACATATCACAGGAAACTATAATAATCATAATTCATATAAATGGGTTAAATGGGTTCTTTGCTAATTATAATCTATTAATAAACTGAATTTTGATGTTGCATAATTAAAAATACAAAAATGTAACTGAAATCTGATTTTAAATGAGTTAACATTGTATAGATTGTGGCACACATAAATGAGCTATCCTGATGAAGTTTGATAAAAAAGAGAGCTGGGAAAGACTGTACTTGCATCAGTGGCTTTAGTCATCTCTCCTAAAGGTACAACTCTACAAAACTTCAGTGGAAATGTCTGTAATCCACCTCTCACTCTAATTACTGTCTTCAGAATAACAGCCTGTCAGACCACATCAGTCAGGAAATCAGTGGCTCATGGCATCCTTCTCTCTCAAAATGATGTCACACTGTCACAAGTTTTGGCAACTTCTCTGACTCATGAATGATTGATCCCAGAACCTTTAACAGACTTAAAAAATCAAACTTTAAAGCCTGGCATTAAGTTTTGGATATTTGTAAATGCGCTTAGATAAGAAATATGAAACCCACTTCCTTTATTCAATATGTTGATATTTCTCTCTTACACGGTTCCTGGCTTTGACGTACAGCTCTATGAAAAACCTTTCTGAAAGTTCTTCACTATTCCAAATTCTTTCAAAAATGAATTCTATATAAAAAAAAACAAAGGGTTCCTAAAGTGGTAATTAAAGGTGGTTCTCTGAAGCTTTACTCCAAATAACCCTCTTTGACATCTGAGTCAAAAGTGAGTCATGTATTGCAGGCTCTGGATTGGTGCAACTGTCTAATCCTGGAATTCCATTAATGTTGCTTTACGGCTTTGTTATGACGTGTTTTTGTTCTGTCCTCTGAAGCAGAGAGCTTTGCATACAGTCTGTCTTGATTTTGCTGAGGCTTTTGGGCTTGTCTTTTGGGGCTTCTGATAGGATAGGCTGTGAAGTTAAAAGGTTTTTTTTGTCTGTTTGAATTGTGTTTGATGTCTACTTTGTTGTGGTGTTTTTTGGGGCTTCTGACAGGATAATCTGTGCAGTTTTTTGTTTGTTTGTTGTGTTGTTGTTAAAGTCCAGTCAAATTACGGTGTATGGTAACTGCCATATGTTACTGGGAGACCAAGAGAGATGCTTGCCTGAACTGGTGCCTGCTGAGAAAATTGACAGTTAGTGTTCTCCTCCAAGCACTATCAGTCCTCATGTGCCTCAAAGAAAGCTACCAAGCCTTTCTTGTGGCAAAACACCATCTCACTTCGCTACTAAGTTACTATGGCAAGAACAGGACGCAACTGGCCACAAAGGCTGCTCACAAGAGCACTCCGGCCACTGGTGCCATGAAGAAACCTCACCCTTACACGCCCAGGAACGTGGCTCCGAGATCCGCCATTACCAAAATCCATGGAGCTGCTGAACCGCTAGCTGCCCTTCCAATGCCTGGAGCGTGACATCACTCAGGATTTCAAGACCAACCTCCGCTTCCAGAGCTCCGCCGTCACAGTCCTGCAGGAAGCCATTGAGGATTACTTGGTGGGCCTGTTTGAGGACACAAACTTTAACTAACTGTGTGTAAGGTCCCCAATGTGGAACACCCTCTGAGGATAACACACGGATTATAAACTCTTCTTAATTTAATTAATCTATTATTATTACTATTATTATTATTATTATTATTATTATTATTATTATTATTATTATTATTATTATTATTACCCTCCCGACTTGGCAGCATCATGTGATGAGATCATGAATATAACCACTGTTTTATTGCCGATGCCAGCATGCAGAGAATGTTTTAACATTTTCTATCACTGAACACACCCGATTCAACTCATCAGCTAGTAAGTGAGGCCTTTTTTAGTTTAAAGTGTTAGAAGCAGTAAAAACGATGATAACTACAGTGCTGTGTGCCACTCTTGCTTTCAGTCCAGTCTGTGATTAGTAGCGGAATTCTCTGAGTTCTGTGGTCTACTTTCCACATTGCATTTCTAGGCAGGGTTTTTCTGGCATGTGGCCTGGTCTTGCCACAGGAACACAACACAATTCTCAGTCTCTATCAGCAGAAGAGGATTAGTATTTTTAAGTCTACATAAAATGAATTTGTAATGGTATACACTCACCCAGCATCTATGGGGTCTTTGATCCCAATATTTCATGGTTCTCTGTAGTGGGTTCCCCAGGGTGAGTCCCTGTCTTGCGCACATTGGCCTCAACATAGGCTGCGGATACCTGCGACCCTAGTAAGCCGTTACAGGAAATAGACCATTACAGAAAATGAAGGAATGACTTTTAGGGTTCTGATGTTCAGAAAAAAACTTCAGACTGCCAGTTGTTCAGTCATGTGTGGTATTTTTCTGGCAGTATTCAGAGTTAAAAATCCTTTTTCCTGACCGGTGTTGGTAAGTCTGCTTTGATCAAACTGTTGATCAACGTTGTGGGGTAGAGACCGAAGTGATAGTTTGCTGGCAGATTATGTTCAGACAAATAAAAATGAGGAATAATGTTTTTTTTTTTGTTGTGAATTCAACATGACCATGAAAGATTAAAAAAAAACATATTAGTTTCAATTGTATTGGGACTTGCAGACAAAGTTAATATAGTTAAGTGCTTTTATGAAAAGCAGGTATCAAAGACAAGTGGCTGCATTTTAATAAAGTAGTTTTAATAAAGTATATTTTGTTTCACATGGTTTTCTTTTACACAGCTTGTAAGTTGGGCAGTTATAAACCTATCAATGACAGCGGAGAATGCCAGCCATGTCCAGCCAACAGCCGGACAAACTCAGAAGGTGCATCAGAGTGTATTTGTGAAGAGGGATATGGCCGTCTGCAGAGTGACCCATCACACTTCGGCTGTACAAGTGAGTTTGTGCCACTTTATTGATCATCCACATCCAACATCCACATCCATGTTTACATGCGCCTTTAGATGTTTACATGAAGTGTATAAAAGACTAGTCCATTTATGTCGCCATGGTCTCTATTTCTGACACATCTGAGTTTATAAACACGGTGTGAAAAAACCCACACGGTAAAAATAAAATCTTACTTTTGATGACTGCTATTCAAAAAATAGTCTCCATACATGCGGTATTGTAGGGAATGGCACAAAATGTATTGTATTTGTATTTATTTCAGTGTGAATATTACTGTAAGCATGTCATTGACAGAATCCACCCACCTTTGTCGTGTCTCTTCAGGGCCCCCATCAGCACCACTCAACTTAACCATCCATCACCTGAATAACACCGCACTGATTCTGTCCTGGGCTGCTCCTTCAGACCTGGGTGGAAGAGAGGAAGTGATGTTTGATGTGGAATGCAGACAGAACGCAGGCCAGGCTCATGATCCGTTTGTTCCATGTGGGGAATCTGTGTTCATTCTTCCACAGCCCTCAAAACTGACCGAAACCGCGGCCACCATTACTGGATTACATCTGCGTGTGAGCTACAAGTTCTCCGTCAGAGCACACAACCAAATATCTACCGCACTGCACACGTCTGGGTCTGAACAGTCCATCACTGTGTGTGAGTGTCGAGTCGCTTCTCTCTTCAAACAAGAAACATGTTCAGAATATGTATTCAGCTGCATGATTCTAAAACTCAGAAGGAGGTTACTGAGAACTGGTTAAAAAACGGAAAATATTTTTTGTTTAAAATATTTGTTTCTGACAGGGAAGACCCCAGTAATAATCTCTCCTGCTCCTGCTCCTGCACCCACGGTCCATTCCCAGAAGAAGGAGCAGCAGCAGCAGGAGCAGGACCAGACTCCCATCATCGCAGGTGTATTATGTGGAGCACTGCTGCTACTGGCTCTCATACCAGCTCTCGTCTGCTTTCTGCGTCGTGGATATGACAAACTCCAGTAAGTAAGAAAGAAAATGTGTCATAATAATAATAATAAGAAGAAGAAGAAGAAGAAGAAGAAGAAGAAGAAGAACAACAACAACAACAACAACAACATTTTTGTTATTATTATTATTCATTTTAATGGCAGTCCCAAACCGTGGCGCGCACCGAGGCAACCTATATATTAAAATGTTCGGCTTGTCAGGCAGGGTGTGCTATTACTTTTGTTGGTGTTTCCTGTTACCATGGCGACGCTACTCGCCAACAAAGATGGTTGAAATGCCATAATAAATAGGGCTCAACTTTTGGATCGTCCTGCTCGGACACGCTTCGTGATAGGTCAGGCCAACTTCCCCGACACACAAACACTCTCGGTTATGACCAGCACTCATCTTTTCACCTGCATTCATTTTTAATCCCATTGAAATGAATGCAGTTTCAGGAGAAGACATTCAGGCCCCATACAGTGAGAAAATGCCTTAAACACTTTTTCCATTTAAAACTCGTTTTATTTTCATTTTAAAGGTAAACCTGTATGCGTACTGTACAGTGTACACTGAACTACTGTGACATTGCTAGAATGTAAAATACTGATATTACCCCTATATAGGCTGCACTGTAATTCATGCATGCGTGTTTTCTTTGGTATAAGCAGGTAAATACAGTAATAATTTATGGCTTTAAGAAGAACAAAACGAAAAACACAATGTCATTGAAATTTCAAAGGACTCTTGTTTAAAAGAAGCTCACCTCAAAGTGATGACCATACATTGTTGTTTGTGTTAAAGCGTTGCCTGTAGTCAATATAGAGTGCATGAAACCAAAATAACAGGACATCGGTTACATCCCAACATCCCATGCCAGGTCGTGATGTCCTTTCCCATATTCCTCCTGCAAGCTGAGAGCGGCCTCCCAAAAAATTTCCCTTTGGGTAATAAAGATAAGTCACAAGGAGTTCATTACAGAGTTTCTAAACTAGGCAAAAACGCATAGTGGACGGTTAATTGCTCAATAATTATGTAGAGAAAGTTAGACATAAGGACGATACATAGGTGAAACTTAAAGAAAACTGTTCTTCCAACACACAAGAACACTTGAGAAATTCTGGACTGTGTCTGCCAGAGATGTGTCACATTAATGTTCTCGGATTGGCTACTTTCTAACCTCCCCGCCTCTGAGTACAGCTGCATTTCACCATCCCAAGATGTGCTTTCCTTGTGTTCTCTGGACAGCACCAAAAAATGTATAGTGGTATTTTAAATGGAAATGTAGCTACAACTTTAGTAAATTATATTTTTCTTAATAATTTAGCACTAAAATACATCAGTGCTTAAGAAGTCCACAACTGTTTCTTATCTGAAAAACAGCTTAAATCCATGTCAACTATTTAACTAAG